>APFE031206758.1:212155-234739 GCA_000404065.3 Pinus taeda
TTTTCTACCTCCATCTTCTTCCTTCAACTTGTAAACCCATTTATTCTGCAATGTTGTTTTACCTGTAGGCAACCTGACTAAGTCCCAAGTCTGGTTATGTGCTAAGGAATCCATCTCTTCTTTCATGGCTTGCTCCCACTTCTTCCTGGTTTCTACCTGCACTGCTTCTTCATAATATTCTGGTTCACCAGAATCAGTCAATAATGCATAATATAATGAAGGAGAGTATCATTCAGGGGGTCTACTTATCTTGCTAGATCTTCTAACACCACTTTCAGGTGTTTGAGGTGCTTGTTGCTGTTGTGGTTATTGTTCTAGCTGTTGATGATTATGATTTTTAGGCACCATCACTTTTCCTGTGATATCGTCAAGCACTGTGTATTGTCTATTTTATTTTTCCTGTTTCTTTTCCTACAACTGATTCTTATACAAGACCTTTTCATTGAATATTAAATCTCTGCTCTTAATTATTTTGTGATTTTCATAATCATATAAGCGATAACCAAAATCATTAACACCATATGCAATAGAGGTACATTTCTTTGATTTTGCCTCAAGCTTTGTTCTATTTTCTTTATTAATGTGGACAAAGGCTTCACAACCAAAAGTCTTTAAAAAAGAGTAGTTTACATTTTTACCTATCCATACCTCCTCTGGAATACCTTGATCCAAGGAACTTAAAGGCCCTCTGTTTATTAGATAAACAACAATGTCTACAAAATTTGCCCAAAATTGTAAAGGCAATCCTGCATGCAATCTCATGCACCTTACACGATCCATGATTGTCCTGTTCATCCTTTCTGACACACCATTTCCTTGTCGTGTTCCTAGAACTGCTTTCTCTCTGCGAATTCCATTCTCTGAACAATACATATCAGACTCTTTGCTGTAATATTTACCTCCATTATCTGATCTGAGACACTTCAACCTTTTCCCTATCTCATTTTCAACCAAGGCTTTCCATTTCTTGAAAGAATCAAATACATCAGATTTATTTCGAAGAAAATAAATCCAGCTTTTTTTGGTTGCATCATCAATAAAAGTAATATAATAATGAGATCCACCAAGAGATGACACATGAGCAGGTCCCCATACATTTTTATGCACAAGCTCTAATTTTTCGCTCTTCTTTTCTTTCCCAACTCTAAGGAATCTGACTCTCTTCTATTTTCCATAAACACAATTTTCACAGAATTTTAAATCAACATGCTTTAAAGCTGGCAACAAATTTCTTGAGTGAAGAATCTGCATCCCCTTCTCACTCATGTGCCTGAGCCTATGATGCCACAATGTCGTATCTTCTCCTGTAGAGGTTAAAGAATTAATAGAATTAGAAATACCATTGCATAAATACAATGTACCAACCTTTCCTCCTTTCACTATTACCAAGGATCCTTTAGTGACCTTCCAGGCTTTATCTATGAAAGTACTTACACAACCCTCACCTCCCAATTGCCCTGTTGAAATCAGATTTTTCTTCAGATCTGGAACATGCCTTACCTCCTTCAATAGCCATTGGTTTCCATTCTATTTTTTTATGAAAAATGTACCCATTCCAACAATTTTACAGGGTTTATCATCACCCAATCGAACCTGTCCAAAATCTCCTTGAACATAATCATGAAAATGTTTCTTATCAGTTGTGGCATGGAATGAGGCCCTTGAATCTACCAACCACGCATCAGTAATATTTTCTAATGAAATAATCAAAGCATCTTGCAACAAATCACTTGTTACATTCAGTTCATGATTAGTTTCTTGATGCGCATCTCCTTCTTTTCCCTTCCGAGAGTTGCAATATTTCTTCAGGTGTCCTTTCTTCCCGCATTTCTAGCACACTATCCCCGATCTAGACTTGGATCTTCCTTTTCTTGACTTACTACGATATGTAGGGCTCTTTCCTCTTTCCATTTTTCTTCCCCTAGTCTCTGCAATCAAAGCATTGCTTGATGTCTCACCAGAGCTTTTCCGTCGCATTTCGTCGCTAAGGATTACACTGAAAACATCATCAAACTTTAAAGTACTAGATCCAGAGACAAAGTTACTAATGGCCATAACTAAGCCATTCTAACTTTCTGGCAATGAGCACAGAAATAACAAAGCCCTAACTTCATCATCAAAATCCACCCGTACAAGACTTAACTAACTTGTAACTGTATTAAAATCATTTAAATGGTCTGCAATAGATCCACCTTCTGACATCTTCACATTAAATAAACGCTTCATAAGAAGTACCTTATTTGAGGCCGAGGGTTTTTCATACAGTTTGGCCAATGCCGACATTAAACCCTCTGTTGTCATTTCCTTTGAAATATTAAATGCTACCGATGCCGCTAGGCACAACCGTATTGTTCCAAGTGCCTTTCTATTGAGAGTATCCCATTCTGTGTCTGTCATACTCGTCGGCTTCTTTGTCTTTTCACTCAATGGTAGCTACAGATCTCTCTGATATAGATAATCATCCATCTGCATCTTCCATAGCTGGTAGTTTTGGATGTTGAATTTTTCGACCCTAAACCTACCTTCTTCTGCGATTGCTCCCACTCAAACTAGGAAACCTTCTCTCCTGCAAGTTTATCAGCCAAATAAACCTGGCTCTGATACCAATTGTTAGAAAATTATATATTACAGAGCAATAGAACACATAAAATATTGCAGAAATATAAGCACACAAAACGCATAAAAAAAGAGAGACACAGATTGAGTAGAAATTACTAGAATTTTATAAGGCAAATTTACATCTATTTTTAGCTTTGGGGGCGCTACCATAGAACCCCCGCAGGGGGACCGCTGGCCTGTGAACCCCACAGCCGGGGGGGATTAGCCCCCCTGGACCTTCGTCGGGGGGACAAGTCCCCCCCGCACCCCCACACATGGAGGGGTGTACAATCTTCCTGGGGTATACATCTGGCTGAAACCTTTGAATACAGAAGATAATCAAGCTCCACACTCAACAAGTAAATCATATTGTCTTATTATTAAGTAATAAAAATAATAGAATAGGATTTAGAATTAATTTAGAGTAAAAATAAAATAAATAAATTGTAGTATAATATAATATTATAATAGACTAAATTAGAATAGATTTAATTGAGAACCTTTACAAGTTAGAAGGAAGCACTCAAACAAATGAAGCAACTATGATATCTGAATATAAAGAACCTAAAGAATCTACTTGTTTATGACATTAGTAATTGGTTCATACGAGTGAGGAATGATTAAAGGTACTAATAAAGAACTTACTTCCAACTTTGAAATATTTGAATTTGAATTCATGCAAGCATTGCGTCTTTGGAAAGCAATGTGGACATAAGTTTAAAACATGTAGCCATAGTAGTAAGGGTATTTTTTATTCTATCCATTTGGATGTTTGGGGGGATATCCTATAGTTTCTTTTGGTGGAGCATCTAATTTAATACCATTTATACGTATTAGGGTGTTGTCTATGTTCTAGAAAGGAAAGATAACGTGTTTAATGTATTTAATAGGGAAGTCAAGTAATTTAGAATAAATAATGGAGGTGAGTTCACCTCTTTGGAATTTGAAAAATATTACAAGGAATATGGGATCAAAAGGAACAAAACTGCAATATATGCATACAAACAAAATGGTGTGGAGGAACACATGAACATGACTCATTTAGAGACAACAATTTGTAGCAATAATTGTGGGAAAAAGCGATTGCTAGTGATTGTTATTTGGTGAATTGGTCACCATCAATTGTAGTAAACTGTAAAATTCTAGACAAGGTGTCCCAAAAGAGGTATGGATAGGTCATCCTTCTCATTACAACTTTAAGAATGTTTGGTTATGAGGCTTACATTCTTACACGTAAAAATCAATTTTATGGGTTAGATGTCAAATCAAAGAAGCACTTTTTGCTTAGTTATGATTATGTAGTTAAGGGATATATATTGTGGGATCATACTTCCCCTTGAATAATCATTAACAATGATATAGTATTTGATGAATCCTCTAAGAAAAAATTAGATAGTGTAGTAGCTGAAGTGACACATGAACAAGTACCACAACATCGACAAATTCAGTTGGAGACTCTGCCATCCATAAAAACAAAGGAAGCAAGAAGAATATTCTGAAAGAGAAGAAGATAAGGATATTGAAGATGTACAAAGAAATGTTGAAGCAACACACCCAACATGAGGAGATCTACACATGATAGAAATACTCCTAAGAGGCATGGAGATTATGTTTAATTTCTTTCTTTAATTAATAATGAGAGTTAAAATTCATGTCATCAAGAAGCAATGAATGGTAATAAAAGTATCAAATGGAAGATAGCAATGAAAAAATAAATGGATGTCGTGCAGAAGAAAACAAAACATGCGGCTTCATAGAATTTCCAAAGGACACAAGGTTTGTTAGGTGTAAGTGGGTCTACAAAATGAATAATATTAAAGATGAAATCTTTGAGAGAAAGAAATCAATACCTATTACGAAAGGATATTCTCAAATTGAAGGTATTTATTTCCATGCAAACATCTCAATTTTTGTGAATCTTGTTTCTATTCATGTTGTATTAGCCATAGTTGCTTTATTCGAGCTTGAGTTGGAGCTCTTAGATGTTAAAACAACATTTCTACTTGGAAATTTGAATCATCATGTTATGGTATGAGTAGAAGGTTATGTTCAGGATAACAAAAAAATTATTTTCATGATCAAAAATTCATTATACGACCTAAAGAAATCTCCCAAGAATTGGTACACAAAGTTTGGTTGCTTCATTTTGAGCCAAAACATTTACTATAAATGAGTATTAACATTGTGCTTCCATCAAATTTTTAAATGGAATGTTCATTATCTTGGTATTATATGTTTATTATATGTTTGTTTCAAGTGAAATCATGGTTGAGATCAATAGGAAAAAGGCTAAGTTGGCTAGGACATTTGATATGAAGTATATAAGAGTCTAGAAAACAAAATTGGGCATGAAATACTTAAAGACAAGAACAATGGTAAGCCTTGGTTATTACAATGGAAGTATGTGGAGAACATACTCATGAAGTTTGGTATGAATAATGTAGAATTTGTAAATATCAATCTTGCCTCCCATTTGAATCCTTCTTGAATATTATGTCCTAGTAGAATAAAAGTATTATGCGTCTCATATATTGTATGTTGGCACCCTAGGATGTTTAATGTATGCAATGGTATGTACTAGATAAAATATTTCACATCTAGTTGGTGTTGTCAGTAGATACATGGAAAATTTAGGAAAAGGTCATTAGGTAGTAGTGAAATGGGTAGTTCAATATCTTATAAGAACAATTAATTATCACATCACCATTGATTATTGTAGTGATTTAGTATGGGATTATGTGAATTAATATTTTGTAGGTGATTTATACAAAAGGATATCTACTTTAGGTTGTGTGGAAAAAATGAGATTTACTTTACGTTATTTCATTACTCTTGTAAGAGGATCTATTAGCGGGATGTCAAAGCTTCGAGAAACCATCACTAGGGAAATTTTGAGGCTAAAAATGGGCCTAAAAATAAAAACTTCACTAAGACTATCAAGTTTAAAAGAACTAGTAGGAGTCAAGATGATGATGTCATCCCCAAGGGTAAATATGTATGGAGGGGTAAGAAGAAAATGTTTTTTCTTAATCGTATTTTGACTTATCTCCTTATACATCTCTTCGATTTTTAAGTGTGGGAACTTGTTGGATGGATAGTTATATTATGCATCCAATGAGGACCCACTCTTCATGCTTCTAAGTAGACCCACACTAAGAAAATTTCAAACTACATGAAAAATATATTTCTTGAAATAAACACATTGTTTTCATGTATTTTAAATTTTATGTGTTTGTCTATTAAAATCAATGTTGAGTAGGTACTCATTGGATATAGAATCTAATCCTGCACCTGAAGAGTACCCACACTTGAAATTTGTGTAGATCTATAAAGTTAAGTCAAAAATACAATTTAAAAAGTTTCCTTATTTTCCTTTTACAATTCATAAATTTATTTTTAATATTATTTTATTATTATCCTTAGACTTTTCATCTTAAAATTCAAAATTTACCTAATGTGACTTTGTCTTCACTGAGGTAGAATATACCATTATCTCACATGCATACAAGAAGGTAATTTGTTTAAAGGGTCTTCCAGGTGAGTTTAGAAATAAGGAGGACAAGTTAAATGTGTTATGTGATAATCAAAGTGCTATACATTTGGCTATAATTATAGATTATCATATATATACGAAGCACATTAATATTAAATACAATTTTATAACACAGGTTATTGATGGAGGTGTAGTATATCTTAAGAAGGTTCATACTCAAGAAATTAGTGTAGAATTTTTTACAAAACTAGTACTATTGGAGAAGTTGTGATGGAGTTTGGTTACTCTTAGCTTGAGAAAAAATAGGTAATGAACTGCGATTATATAGCGTATAGGTAAACTATTATTGTGTATGTTGTTGGATTTGTGACAAATTTTTTTTTTTTTTTAACTTATGGTTTTTCCTCTTTTAAGTGGTGTGGTTTTAAAAACATTTCGCTTTACACATTTTTCAAAACAAAAGATTGTATAAATTCACATGGTTATGAATGTTATATGCATCAATGAAACTCCATTCATTACCCAAAATTTTATAATGTAATTAAGAACATATAATGCTAGGATGCCAACATTGATGTTGTGATGTCAAACTTTATTATACGATATAATGTTTATTTTTATTATGAAAAATCTAGAGTTGAAGAAAAGGGACCACCACTAGGTTATGATGCCTTAGGGAGGGGAAAAACTTCACTTAAGAGGAAAAATATACCTTGGGTGTATATTTTCCTTTGATATGATGGTTAGTATTCCCAAGAATCTGAAAGGTTGGGAAGATTAAGGATCAAGGATTAGTTCTTAAGCTTATATTTTTTTCTCTCTTTTATTACTCTCATACATCTCTCTCTCTCTCTCTCAAAAATTTGAATTGGCATGAGAATTAGTGACAACTTGTCTAACATGAATTAAATGTGTTGTAGTGATTTTTCCTTGGACGAAATGCCTATGGGTATTGACAATTCTCTTGTTTGTGTGTGACACGAAGAGAATTGAAGAAGAGAGGGTTGAGGGACTACAAATAGCAGAGAAGGACCCCCTTGTGTTGTGTAGACTTGCATTGTCATTTGTGAATTTCTATGGGCCTAATTAACGAATGTAGAGGAAAAACTCTAAAATTATTTCCTACGTGTGGAGGAGATGACATTTAATTTTTTTGTTAAATCGAGTATGAAAATTGTGTGCTAAATACCTAAATTTATTTTTCCCCTAAAGGCAGCAAGATCTGGCACAATAATGACTAGTTGCGAGAAGAATTGTAGCAGGACTAAGCCTATGGTGGAGTGGAACATAGCTCACCGTACTTGAGTTTATAGTATTTAATACAAGAAAAAAGGACATTGGTGAGGGGAGAAAAATGTCACCATAAGCTCGTTGGTGACGATCAAAAGAGAATTCATCACCAAAAACTGAACGTCACCAAATGTGGCGTCGCAAAAATTCTAGGTGTTGTAGTGACATACAAAGTCCGTCACCAATAATGATTTATAATGAGAGATAGCAATAGTCACCATTTCATATGAGCAGTGGTGATGGACCATATCCTATGTCACCAAAAACTGAACGTCACCAAAGGTGGCATCGCCAAAATTATAGGTGTTGTAGTGACATTCAAAGTTTGTCACCAATAATGATTTATAATGATGGATAGTGACTGTCACCATTGCATATGAGCAATGGTGATGGACCATAGCCTCAATCACCAAAAATTAAACATCACCAAAGGTGGTGTCACCAAAAGTACAGGTGGTATGGTGACATTCAAGGTCTGTCATGAATATTGATTATAATGAAGGATAACGACCATCACCATTTCATATGAACAATAATGATTTATTGTGATGGATCTTTAATGGCCGTCACTATTGGTGCATATATATATGGTGACCTTCATTGACTGTCACCAAAAGCCACATTGCTAGAAGTATAGGCGTTGTGGTGAGATTTAAGGTCTGTCACACATAACGACTATAATGACGGACAATGATCGTCACCATTTCATATCAACAACAATGATTTATGGTTACAGAACTTTGAGGGTCATCACTATTGATGCGTATATATGGTGGCATTTGTTGACCATCGTCATTTCATATTTTTGGTGAGGGTCGAAAAATGTCACCAAAGCTCATTGGTGATGGTCAAAAGAGCCTTCGTCATAAAAAATTGATCATCACTATTCCATATGTATGTCAGGGCATGATGGAATCGAACCACCAACCTCCTCCTTGTAAAGAAGGTGCTCTTCAATTGAGCTAGCACCCTTTAAAGAAATATATTTTTAAAATTTAGACCTTGAAACTTCATAAATTGTAAATTCTACAACTTTCAATAAATTAAAGTCTCAACAATATTTTACTAAACAAGAAAGAACATCGAAGCTATAGGTCCCTACCTAATGGTTATTAAAGTTATAAAAATTGGGTGGAGGTAAAAATAGTTATGTATAAGAGAATCAATATGTTTAGTTGAATAATCAATTAGAAGTGAAACTCTAAAGACATTTATGACCTATACATTACCTATAACTATCAAATGCACCAAATATTGCAAAGGAAATGTCATAAGTGGATAGAATATGGAAGAAGAGGAGGCAGGGACTTGGAACCCTTATACATCTTGGAATGCCTTAGCACTTGGCACATCTTAGCTTGTTTGACGTGTCTTCATACTATCAGGCACATCTTAGAATACCCTAGAATTCCCTAACACACCTCAGTAGTCAAGACCTCATAGCTAGCTTTGCATTTTTCCATGACTTGGGAACCTTACATTCTCTAGGACACCTTGGCACTCCCTAGTTGTCATGCCCTCTATTATCCTCCATAATGTCCCAAGCTGATGAGGAGATTGATGGAGGTAACCATAGACCAAGCTTTTAGTTTGGTAGCTAGCCCTACCAAACTAGAGAGGTATCTCTCCATGAAATCACAACCAAGAGATGACTGGAATGTAAAGGATTTTAGGCTAGATAGCCAGGCTCAAGTGGGTTTTTGGAAAATTTAGGGACTTGAAACTCTATCCACCAGTGTCTTGTTTAGCAGGGACTTTGTCAAGGAGGCAGGGACTTGGAACTTTGTCTAGGATAAAGAACCTAACATGCATGAGAGAAGCTCCCTAGAATAGAGTATCTCCTACCTAGAAGAGTGTCCCCTACTCAAAATCTAGAACCCTTCTCTACTGTGCATGTTTCTTAAAGATAAATCTGTGCATAAAATAGTACTAAGAAAAACACCTAAATTATGAAATGTGGGCATCTAAGTCAAACTATAAAAGTATATACTAAATATGTCTCTATATAAGTTTGGGAAACACTAGACAAGCATGCTTTCATACAACAAACATAAGATGCCTATAGCATGTAGCCCAAGGCTGTATGCATCTGTTGAAGGTGTAGATTGAAAGGATTTGCTGAGATGAAGTACTTTTAAAGGAGAAACACCTTCAAAACAACAGATAGAGTTTATTGTGAATTCAACTCATTTGCACATAGACTAAGGCTGCTACTGGGTACACTTCTCTGGTGAATGGAAACTGCAATGTATTGTAGTGTCGTTGAAGAGAAAACACCTTTAGTGCAACATAGATAAAACTTCAACAGATATTGTCACTGTGGCCTCATTTGTTGATGATATCATTAATATAGGTAACAACTTTGATAATTGCAAAACCAAAAGGTGAGATGCATAGATCATTTGAAATGAAAAATTTGGGCATACTTTATTATTGTTTAGGAGTGTTAGTATAGAACATGCAAGGCAACATGTTGTGTCTTTATGTCACAAGCTAAGGATGCGAAGAAATACATAAAATATTAAATAGCATGGTATTAGTCAATTGTCGGTTCTTTTGAAATAGGAATGGAATTATCCTTGTGGTTGAAATTGATAGTTATGGGGTTGAAATTGTCTGATAATACATGAAAAGTCCCAAATTTGTTCACTAGAAAGAAGGAGAATGAGTCGTCGAGTTTATGGAAGGTAACACCCTAGTCACAGGAAGATAACTTGAAATTAGTCGGGCATATTATCTCTCGTCTTCTTGTATGTGTGTGCTTTGAAAAGACAACCACATCCAAAGACTCAATAACAACTCTAGTAAAGTTTATAGATGTGAAGCATTTTTGAGAAAACCCATCACTTAATGACAATTGAGCGAGGAATATGTCAAAGGATTCAATCTTGCACTCAGTCATAAAAAGGATGTTGGGGTATCCAACATCTTGCCAACAAACTGATATGAAAATGGGGCACTTAGGCTTCTTGTCTAACATACAAGAACCTCTCCCACTCCCAAGGCTTTAGGTATTCCCAAGTCTTATTGATGAACCAATGCGAAATGATAATATGCTTGAAATTATAGGTGTATGCTTATATTTATTATTGGCTATTTATGTGCTTTAAAATCCGCTGTGTATGTTGATATGTAAATACATACAATAAATACTAATGCATCAATAAACAAAATACAAAGAACAACAATTTAATTAGGAGTTCACCCAAAACTCTTGGGCTACATCTCTGTGAGCTCTAGTCAACTCAACTAGGCTCTCTGGCATGATGGCATAAGTCCTTTTTTGAAGCTCTTGGCTCAACTCCTGCTGTTTTACATAGAAACAGTGGGTTCAAACACCATTTTATCCCCTGGCTCTTGAAGCTCTTGGCTTTCTAGCTCTTAGCTCTGGCTCTGGCTCTTTCGCTCTAGCTCTGGCTCTTGGCTCTGGCTCTGGCTCTCGGCTCTGACTCTAGCTCTTGGCTCAGGCTCTTGGCTCAGGCTCTAGCTCTTTGGCTTTGGCTTTGTCTCTTGGCTCTGGCTCTGGCTCTTTGGCTTTGGCTTCTTGGCCCTCTGCAACCTTCATCTCTCTGGCTTTTCACTTGAACTTCAAGTGATCACAAAGGCTCCCTGAACTGCTCTACGTAGTAGCTCTTCGCCTCTTTCAGCACTCTTGCAATGGACTTCTACTACCTTCTTCCTCCTGTTGTTCTCAATCGTGCTCTCTGGCTCTTTTGAGGCATCTTCCCAACTTTTGGCTTCCTTGGCCATTTCTCTGAGATTCATTGTCCCTCTATGGCTCTATCACCTCCAAAATCCATCATTGCCTGTAAAAATGCCTACTACAGCATGGCATGATGGTCAGGAGCAGTTACAGAAGGAATCAAGGCCGTTTCATAGGCAAAAACCTGAAAATAGAGGAAATTTAATTACACAGGCATTTCAAGCAAAATAAACTATCGGGCGCGTTTCCCAGACGTGAAACTCCCTCCAATCACCCCTAAATTCCTATCGGGTCCGTCTTTAGGAGTTAAATTGCATCTGCACCATTGATATGGAAGATCTAGATCCAACGGTTGTGACTCATTTTGGGTGGCCCATGCGTACGAGAGTTTACCGCCCGAAAAGAGTGGTTTTCTCTCTCTAGGGCCTCGACACATGGCAGCCAACGTATGGGCTCAGGTGGAGCCCAACCAAAACCTCTTACCACCTTCGGTCCTCCCAAAACCTCACTTGTTTCAGACTTGAAATAATATGCAGTGGCATTTATAAACCCTGTTGGGTTTTTTTTCATCGCATTGGCGCTTCCCTTCGTATTTCATTTAAAGGAAATACATGAAATACATAGAAATCTATCATTTGACGGATCTCAAATTTTATGGAATATCGCTTGATAGCTCTATCGGGTCTGGTTATCGCATCACACATAAATATGTATATATCCCTGCTCCTATGTGCAACTGTGATTGAGATCCACCGATATCGGCAATCGCGATATCGCATCGGCTCGAGGTCCTGCCTTTGCCTCGTGGTATCGCCGATTGTGATCCGTCGATATCGACAATCGCAATATCGGTGGCCTAGTCCCGCCTTTATATTATATGTGCATGTGCCTTCCACCAACCCGATTTTTCAGGATCGGAAATCAGGGGTGCTTTCCCTTTTCACTTAAATCCTCCTCCGATGCAATTTTATTCATAAAGCCTTTTAGGCCATTTTTAGAATATTTGTCTCTTTTCCTAAAGAACCAATGGCATCTTCTTTCCCTGATAACTTCTGCATACTAAGTCCATTTTTTCCCGTTCAAGTTGTAGCAGATTCAGGATGAGAGGATCTATGCAATGGGGCTATTTCCAAGAGCAGCCTATGACTTTCATTTTCCTCTGATTTACAAAGGATTTGTGCCATTTGGCACCCTTTACCTCTTATATGAAGTGTTTTAGACTTAGAGGTTTATTCAAGATCCATTCTTGGATCATGCCTTCCCACTAAAAGAACTTTTGGTCTCCAAAATACTGATATACTGATTTGAATAGTAAATGAGGGTGGCTCACCTTCTTCTTTCAGCCTCCCCCTACACTTGCCTTGCATAGTGCCTCTGAACCAAAGTTTTTGACCACTTCCCTTCTTGGATGGGTTGGTCTTCCTGGGAAGAATTGTCTTCCTCCTTGCCTTCCTGTAGAACTTCTATTGAGATGGTCATAGAAGGTAGTTTGAACTCTTTTGCATTGATCATTGATCCAAGGTGGCTCAAACAAATGTGAAGTACATCTGCTCCACAAAACTTTCATTTGTACATGTTTGAAAAGATGTCAAAAACAACTGTTAACAACAACAGAGACACAGACAACAACTGGATGGCTTAAACTCCTGCTTCAACAAAAGAAACAGATTTTCACAGCTTGTGAACACCTCCATGTCTTCATCTACATATAAATGATGGACTAGATAAGAAGTCCACAAAACATGCCTTTAAACAAATGACCCTTTAAGTCAAGCATGTATAAAAAGACCATTAGGACTCTTTTTCCAAAGATGAAACACTTCGTCATTATCTCCATTTGGAGACCAAGCTAACTTCTTCCAAGTCAACATGGCATCACATGCATGTCAAAGCAATCAACCCTGTAAGTTAATTACACATACATGTTCACAAACAAGGAAATCATCAACATCCCTGTGTTCATGCATCTCAAGCTTATGCATGCATTTCATTTTCCAACTTTTGCTTAAGCACACTGTACTTTCGAAGTTGAAATGAAATATAATGTTGCAGCAACAAAGTGAGTCTCCTGCTTAACTTCTCCATTCACCTACTTCGTAAAATCCCGCAACTTGAATTCCATTAAAAAAAAATGCAAATAGATGCATCAAATGACATGCAATCTTAATTGGATAAAACTCTAACCATTCCTCACCAATACCTTTCAAAGGTACTACCTTTGTGTGCACATTAGCATCAACATGTGAATCATCCTGAAACACATCAATCATGGAATATTCCTTTCCATTTTTGCCATCTTCTCTTTCCACTTTCTTCAGCTTTGGTGGAAGCATTATTGGATTCAAAGACCAACATTTTGCAACAAGATGTCCTTGCTTATGGCAGTAAGTGTACTACATGTGCATCCTCTTGACAACATGATTTGTCTTGTCCAATGGACCTTTGGCTTCTTGCTTCCTTTCTTTCATAAGTTTTCTGTATGTGGCCATTTTATTCCAACATCTACAAACATTATGGTTACCCAAACCACAAAAGGAACAAGCAACTTTTTTTCCATCTCTATGTGGAAATTTACCATCCTTTAAAAAATCAAAAGGAAAATATTTAGAACCAGATCTATACCTTTCTCTTTCACCTTTATTGCCTTCATGAGGAGGTGAATCAAATGAAGAAGTGGCTCCCTCTAGAACACCATCAATCTCTTCAAGGCTGTTGGAGTCTCCCCCACTCTCTGGTTCAAGTGTGTGCCTCTGAACACCTACATCCTGCAAATCATGTTTCAAGCTATTACATTCCTCCTTAATACAATCTTCACACTCTATAATGCAACCCCTTCTTGGAGCTGTTTCAATGGCCTTCATGGCAGCTTTGGAAATTTCTCCATAAGATTGTCCATAGACAAGACCCAAATACTTAGGCCTTTCCCTTCAATTCTGCAAACTTAAACAATAGCCAGTCTACAAAACAAGCATACAATCAACCTCTAATTGTTTAAACACCTTTTAGACAAGCAGTCTTTGCTCTATCAATCAAGCATGTTGATATACCACCTGATCTAAAAATGGGGCACTTAGGCTTCTTGTCTAACTTACAAGAACCTCTCCCACTCCCAAAGCTTTAAATATTCCCAAGTCTTATTGATGGACCAATGCAGAAATGATAATACGCTTGAAATTATAGATGTATGCTTATATTTATTGTTGGCTATTTATGTGCTTTAAAATCTTATGTGAATGTTGATATGTAATTACATACAATAAATACTAATGCAACACAAAAATTTAATTAGGATTTCACCCAAAACTCTTGGGCTACATCTCTATGAGCTCTAGTCAACTCAACTAGGATCTCTGGGATTATGGCATAAGTCCTTTTTACAAGATCTTGGCTCAACTCCTGCTGTTTTACACAGAAACAGTGGCTTCAGACACCATTCTATCCCCTGGCACTTGAAGCTGTCGGCTTTCTCGATCTCAGCTCTCGCTCTGGCTCTCAGCTCTGGCTCTGCCTCTTGGCTCTAGCTCTGGCTCTGGCTCTTGGCTCTGGTTCTGGCTCTTGGCTCTAGCGCTTGGCTCTCACTCTAGCTCTTAGGCTTTGGCTTTGGCTCTTGGCCCTGGCTCTTGGCTCTGGCTTTAGCTCTTTGGCTTTGGCTTGTTGGCACTCTACAATCTTTAGCTCTCTGGCCTTTCACTTGAACTTCAAGTGACCCCAAAGGCTCCCTCAGATGCTCTGCAGAGTAGCTCTTCAGCTCTCCCTGCTCTCTTGCAATGGCCTTTTGCTACCTTCTTCCTCCTACTATTCTCAATTGTTCTCTCTAGCTCTTTTGAGGCATCTTCCCAACTTTTGGCTTCCCTGGACATTTTCTTATGATTCATTGTCACAGGTGAAAATCCGAAAATAGAGGAAATTTCATTACACAGGCATTTCTGGTAAAATACACTATTGGGCATGTTTCCTGGACGTGAAACTCTCTCCAATTGACCTTAAATCCCTATCAGGTTTGCCATTAGGCATTAAATCGCATCTGCACCATTGATCTGGATGATCTAGATCCAACAGTTGTGGTTCATTTCAGGCAACCCATGCGTACGGGAGTTAATCGCTCAAAAAGAGTGGTTTTCTCTCTCTAGAGATTGGACATGTGGCAGCCAATGTATGGGCTCAGGTGGAGCTCGGCCAAAACCTCTTACCGCGTTCGGTCCTTCTAAAATCCCAGTTGTTTCGAACTTGAATTAATATACAGTGGCATTTATAAACCCTTTCAGGTCCAGCTTTAATCGTATCGATGCTTCTCTTCATATTTCGTTTAATAAACAAAATATGTGAAATACATAGAAATTTGTCATTTAACAGATTTAAAATTTTATGGAATATCGCTTTATAGCTCTATCGGGTCTAGTTATCGCATCACACATATTGATCCGGATTTAAGTTGGAACGGAACAAATTACAAAGATAACCATATACACAAAGATGCAGTCAAAATAATACTTCATTTCGTTAATGTAAAATACTGAAATATGCTTACAAATAGAAACAGAAATAAACCAGCTAGGGCGATGGTAGCTTATCTCCGAGAAGAGATGTGGTGGCTACATGCCTTTGAACTGTATTACAATGAGGCTCAAAGGCCTATTTATTGTTGAGAAACAATGGAAAACCCTTAACATCACAAAACCTAACCCTAGAAGATGAAACGCCAAATTGTGGGCCCTGTTTGGGTAAATTGGTACATTAATTTCCCAAGGTCGTAACTTTGGCATACGATCTTCGTTTGATGCGTACAATAGCTCGTTATAAAGGTATATCCGAGCACTAAAACTTTGGGAAGAGTAACATCAGTCCATGGAACCATGTTGCTCCAAGACTTCCAAAAAAATGTCGTTTAGGGCCTCAAAACAGCTACGGAAGTTCAGGACCTGAAAAACTGCTAAAAATAGTAAACTGTGCTACAATTTAGGAAATTAAAAAACTGAAAGAGACAGTTGTGGTGCTCCAAATGGGATAGTTGGGTGGCCACAAACATCCACCTGGATCATTCCTCCCCCCTTAGGAAGCAATCGTCCCCATTGTGTTGAGTTCCTCCATCTGCTGAACTTGTTCTACAATCTCTGATGTGTCCAGTAATGGTGGGAAGCATGGTCGATGACAGTACACATTGAACACTTAGTGCAATTGAAGGAATGGGTGAATTCTATGCATCAAAGAATTGTTTCTCGTAGCCTTGGTACTGGTATAAGGGCCATGTCGGAGTGGTCCGATTTTCTGATGGGCTCTTGTAAGGCATTCTTTCTGTAGATGCAAGCAGGCTTTGTTGGCCACCTGAAGCTTGTGTGGTACCCCCATGGGTGAGGAGAAGTTATTCCTATGTTCTATTATGACCGTATCCCTTTGTTGCTACTACTATGTGGAGGAACCCTTCATGTAAGCTGTGGATGTGGTGATGTTCTTCCCCTTACTTTGGGAGCAAACCAGAAAGAAAATGAATTTCCTAGTCTGTGGGATGAGCTTGCTACCTTTATTAGCAACAATCAAAGAAGTGGCAGTAGGTGGGGCTACCTCTAGTATCCTATATAATGAATTATTCAAAGAAATAATGACAACAAAAGGCCTTGACTCATAAACAGCATGTTGCCTCCACAAGTATGGCTGGCCTAATAGTACATCACAAACATCCAAAGGTGTAACATCACACAATACCTCATCTATGAAGGGCTTGATGTTGTAGGGAAGGCGGCACTACTGGAAAACTTTGACATCTTGTCCTTCATGAAGCCACTTGATACTGTATGGTTGCGGGTGTGGTGTAGTCAGTAGGCCCAACCACTTCACGACCTCTGCTGAAATGAGGTTCTTTTGGACGCCACTATCAACAATGAATTGCAGCGGTGAACCCTTCACCTACATCTGTGAGTGGAAAAGACGCCCCCCCTCCTCTAGGTCCTCGAGCTCATTCTTCTGTATCTTGGCGGTAGCAACAGTGATGTTGGGCTCCACATCAATGATCTGCTTCTCTTTGCCATTCCCCTTGTCGGGTTCTAACTCAGGGTTGGAACATGCATCTGATTCTGAAGGCTTCAACTCAGCCACCAGCAACTACTTGGTCTCGCACTCACTTGTGTTATGAGTGGGACTCTTGTGGAACTTAGACCACTTTCCTGTTTTCTTCTTCGACTTTGTGGTGTTTCTCTTTTCTTGTAGCTTCGACGAGTTGTCTTGGGTCACCCCGCCTTGCCTTTGTCCTTTGGTCTTTGAATTTGCAGATCCAAAGTCTCGCTTCTTCTGTTTGAACTTTTGCTCGATTTTGACATCGTATCGGTACGCCATGCCGAGCAAGGAGATGTTCAAGAACTCCATCTCTTCCTGGATGTATCTGTGTAGGTAGCTGCGGTATATGAGTACCAAATGCAGCTCAGAGTCCTTGATACCCAACTGTGTGCGAAGGGTATGAAAAATATTTGTGAACTCTAGCACATCTTGGTCCCTTCCCTGCAGCAGTGTGGTCCATTTGATGTATTTGTCCTCATAGCTTTTGACAGGGTAGTAATGTCCCTTGATAGCATCTCAGAATGAATCCCAAGTGGGTGTGGCTAAAAATAGTGAGCCATTACCTTCGTTCTTCTGCTCGCAGTAGGTTTCCCACCAGTCCTTGACATGGGGGGCTACTTTGAGAAGAGCGAAAACAATCTTTTCCTGATTCGAAAATTCATGAATAGAAAAATACCCATCTGGCAGATTTAACCATTTATCTATGGCATATGCGTCTATTTGAGCCTCGAAGATGGGGATTTCGAAATTAACTTGTACCTTAAGGGGTGTGGCGTTTCCAGAGTAGCTGTTGGAAGCCGATGCGTTGTCTTTGGGTAGCCGCCAAAGGATCCGGGCAAAGATGTCCATCATCGCATTCCTTTGTCGCTCGAGGGCTTCTTAAAGAAAGATTTTGATAGGATATCCTGCCCCCTCATCTTTCTTTTCATCTGCCATGGGAGGCCATTGGGATTTTGCGAGGTTGGCCTTGCAAAGGTTTGACCAATTCAAGCCCGAACTCCTTATATCCCGACCTCGTTGGGGAAATGCAAAGAAAAAAAGAGAAAAAGCAGACTGCTCTCATACCACTAATCTGGATTTAAATTGAAATGCAACAAATTACAGAGATGACAAAATACACAAATATGTAGTAAAAATAATACTTCATTTCATTAATGTAAAACACTGAAATATGCTTAAAAAACAGAAATGGAAATAAACCAGCTAGGGTGATAGCAGCTTATCTCTGAGAAGATATGTGGCGGCTACATGCCTCTGAACTATGTTACAATGAGGCTCAAAGGCCTATTTTTTGTTGAGAAATAGTGGAAAACCCTTAACATCCAAAAACCTAACCCTAGAAGATGAAAAGCGATATTGTGGGCCCCATTTGGGTAAATTGATACATCAAATTCCCAGGGTTGTAACTTTGGCATACGATCTCCGTTTGATTCGTACAATAGCTCATTACAAAGGTCTATTTGAGCACTACAACTTTTGGATGAGAAGTATTGGTCCATGGACTGATGTTACTCCTTGATTTCCCAAAAAACGTCGTTTAGGGCCTCAAAAATGCTCATGAAGTTCAGGACCCAAAAAACTACTAAAAATAGTAAACTGTGCTACAATTTAGGAAACTGAAAAACTAAAAGAGAGAATTGTGGGCATCTAATGGAATAGGAGGGTGGCCACCAATGTTACGTAGTAATTTGTCACCATTGGTCACCGTCCTTGTTACCCCCGCTATCACACACTAGAGGACACATTTACGGACCTGTGACCAGTGACATAACTTGAAAACACTTGCATTGAAGTCTCCTAAGTATGAACTTCAATATCCCTGAAGACACCCTTTGAAGATTAACCTTGGAAAATACCCTTTTTTTCATTAGCGCGGGTCCACAGTGTCTAACCTGCGCCAATGGCTCAGTTCCTACAAAGAGGGTGTGCCCATAGACGCTCTGTCACAGAACAAAGCCCGCGCCACACAAAATTAGTCATGATTTTTGGCCAACGCACACTGAAGTGTTTTTTCCTCATTACTCATGTAGTTCCCTGAGGAAAAATCCCATGGATACGGTCGAGTGTCGCCTTTTTCATCCATGACAACTCAGTCCAAAGGCTATTCTGGGACAATGCCAAATCTTCGGTAGGTGTCCAGATACGATGAATACATTCTCCCCTTCTAGCTATAAATCACTGTCACCCTGCATTGAACCAGCTAGTTTTTGAAGGGCTAATGATAGAGTCAGAGTGTTGAAGTTTTGAGTAAACTAAATTGATAGTGAGAGCTGAAAGAGAGGTTATGCTGCCAGATTGTTGAGAGAGGAAGTGACTTTGCAAAGACATGTTGGACTGCTGACCCAGTTGGAGAAGATTTGCAGCATCAAGCCTTAATTGGTTGTAACTCTTCTCTTTTTTCTATTGAATAATGAGCGACTGTTATTATGGTTCCACTAACATGTTCTTCTAGTAATATTTGAGTTATATCCTGCTTGACTGATATATAATTGTATGATATTGGATTTTACGCTTATTTTGGGTTGTTCTTCATTTGTGCAGGTGTCCAAGCGTGGAGCGCAAGGATAGTGACCGGCCAAAGCTAAAGGACAGGAGCGACACTTCTCCCACAACAAATAGCGTTGGATCCCAGGTTGGTCTCTCTGATCGACTTTTAAATTGTGCAATTAGGAACTTGCATGCAGCGTGTATGATTGTTGCTAGACCCCTGTGGGGCTAGTGGGATCGCCTCTGTCCGCAGAGGGGATTTACCTCCGCAACAAATTGGCGACTCCGCTGGGGAAGTCTATTATTGTTTGTGTTTATATTGTCTGATTTGTAAGTTGTGGACGAAGTCTAAAGAGCGGCCAGGCAGCCTTCGAAACACTTCTGCTATGCGGAAGTGAAGTAGATCCACGCCACTTCAGTCGATCTCTGGGTTGATTTACAAACTGGACGATACCAATCTTGCTTCGCATGTCGTTTCTGTCATTTATTTGTCTAGATAATTTCTTTGATTGGAGTTCTTGCTATCTTTCACTCACTGGCTCTATCTAGCTTTTAAAAGCCAAGCCTCAGACCACCCGTTCTGTCTTTTTGCCTGGCGAATTCCCGCCAGCGCAGTTTTTCTTTGAACAGTCGCGCTACTAGGCGCGAGCTGCTTTCAGACAACTCGCGCTACACTCTGTTTAGCGCGAGTTGCAGACTTACAGTCACGCCGCATTGGTAAGTCTTTTAATAAGCCTGTTTGTCAGTCTCTAATACTTGGGTCTGGTTTTTCTGCTCTTTATATGCCTTCTGGGAGTCTGTTAGATTGATAATTGGCTGGTGGTGTCTCATCCTTTGGTTGTTTGCCATTGTCTACCGATTTTACATCTTGACCTTTGTGGTTTTTTGTGATATCGAACCTCCCGTTGGATTGATGATTTATATATCCCGTTATTTTTGTTGATTGATTTCTATATTCTCCTGGTGGTTATATGAGTTTTTACGCTTTTAGTTCACTTATTTTCCCTGGTTTCGTGGTGACTTAGCTTACATAGTTACATGAAAATCTTGTCTTTTCTTTGCTTTGTTGGGTTGTTATTTTTGTTTCAAAACTGCTATAGGTTCTTTAGAAGCAATTATCTGATAGTGAATTTCTCTTGAAACGCTTTAAGTGCATTATCATATTGTTTTAAAAAGAAAAGAAAAAGATTTTTTTGCTTTTCATCAATTAGGCATGTTATGTTAGTTCTTGCTTTTAAAAGAAGAAAAAGAGAAAAGATTTTTTTCCTTTCTTGTTGATTAGCTGCATTAGAAATTTTGGACATCGTTTTGTTCGCATGAACCTCTTAACTCTTCTATAGCTAGATTTCATCCAAACAAAACGAATACAGTTCTTGCATGTAGTGGCATTTAGGACATTTTGAGAGATTACATTCACTAAGGCCAGAAACTAAAACTTAATTGAAGATCAACAATAAAATTGATTCAATGAACCTAACAACGCATTGGAATTTAACGCTCACATTCTAGAGGTCTAGGCTAGAGATGTGTTCCGGCGTCGTTAAGCTGGTGGTTTATCGTCGAGTGGTTGGGTGATTCCTCCACGGTGAAACGATAGGTACCAGTACGGAATGTGCTCCCACGTACCGTCGAGTATAAATTGGGAGACCCCTATAGGATTGCAACCTTTGATCCATAGGAAGCCAAGTCTGCCGCCCTATGAACCGTAATGCACTGAACAAAGCATTCAGGAAGATTGACTGCAGTACGGGAAGTCCTTGGTGATCTTCTGATCACTAAGGTGTATAAGTAGTTTTACAGTTTGTTTGGCACACCCTTTTACCTAGATTTCCAGAGTAGTCAGCTTTTGATCCTTTTCGGACTGTCTAATAGAAAAGGTGTAAGCGAGCAGCTTGTCACTTCGTGCTCGAAAAACAATCGAAGGAGACTAGAGTCAGCTTTTCGTCCTTTTCTCGACTCTTTAAACATGAAAAGGTCAAATTAAAATGTCTTAATAATTTATCTGGCCGCGATCACATAACCCGATTAATTTTTGTCTGCATTAGTCTGGAGAGAAACTTGGTTTATTTGAGTTTCCTTGGGATTTCGTGGATTTTCACCCTGGCAGAACTACCAATTTCGCCTTTCGAGGGTCCGGTTGTAAGTCAAATTCTTCCTATTGTTCCAAGCATACAACCGATCAGCTCTCGTGCTCCAGGCGACAGGGATTATCAGTTTTATACCAACCCCATTTGGGAACCTTCTCAGAAAAGTACACCTTTTTGGGAATATACTTCTCCTCAGAAACCTTTTCCTTCCGACATGGACAACCCATCGCCTACAACTACTGACTATTCCGGCATGCCAGGGGACGAAATCCCTAGCACAATGGACTCCACATACGTTAGTAGGAACACTTCTACAGGGGGACTGCCTCTTGGTTATAAAGCATTGCGCAATTTTATATCGACCCCTTTCCCGACCTCTATTTGGTCACCACCCATTTTTTCCAATACGGAGCCATCAACCCTGCCACCTCATAGTACCACTACTGTTTCGGTGACAACCCCTCCGCTTATATCTGTAGCTTCCTCAACGCCTGTTATTAGCCGACCTTCGTCCTCTTTATTTGCGGGCTTTGATCCTACATTTAATGCATCACTTGGGGGGCAGTATGATCAGTATTTACCACTTTTCGGTCCTGAGACAGGTCAGCTATCCATCGGAGAAATTTTGGTCCCACTATCTATAGATGGGGGTTCCACCTCTTACCATGGTGGTCAAGCGTCGTACACTCAACCTGAGATACCACATCAGCAATATTCACAAGGACAATCCTTCCAAGGAAATCCTTTTGCTTCTAGTGGCACCTCTTTCATTCCTCATACTCAACCTATTGGCAACCCAAGTCACTCTTCTATTCCACAAGCTCAACCTGGACTCCAGCAAGGTTCACCTACTGGACAAACTGGTCCGTCGTTCGTTA
>APFE031206758.1:257524-268588 GCA_000404065.3 Pinus taeda
CTGGAGGATGATGCTGGGTTAGAACAATTGGTTGTAATCCTCTTGCTATTCTTGATATTAATAAAGCTATTCAAGTTTTCCTCCACATTCGTGTATGTTTGATTGTATATGAATTTGTGTGGTTCATACATATCTGGTCCTGTGTTGTTTATGAATACAGATCTCTGTTCTTCGATAGTATTATGCTACTTTGATTCCACAGGTGCTCTCTGAAGTTGTGTAGACATAGAAGGAGCAGCAAGGATCTGTCGAGAAGGAGAGGAATCGAGCAAGGAACCAAGCACAAGACAAAGGTTGGTGTCCTCTGTGCCCCTCTTGTCTATTTTTCATAAAGGAAAACTAAAGTAGTTTTAACTTGTTTGTTTCTAAGATAGCTACCAGTCTTAGTGGGAATAGCAGCTCTAAGTGGACACTATTCCTAGTAACAAAATGGTGAGTTCGCTGGGGAGCGAATAGATTGTTTGTTAGTGTATTTTTGTTTGTTTTATAAACTTACAGACGCAGCCTGAAGTCAAGCCAACAAGCCTTCGAACTGCATTTGCTATGCAAGTGCAAAGTAGATCAATGTTTCTTCAGTCTAACTTAAGGTTTTGTTTATAAATTGAACAATTGATTTGCAAACACTCTAAATTGCCCTAAGTGGTGGCTCTAGTAACCTCCTTAGATCAACCCTTGTGATTTATATTTACTGAACATCACTTACTCAGCCTAAATCCCTAAACTGAACTGCAAATTGTGATCAAAGACTAGATAAAAGTCTCGCACTGGTACCATCGCACCCTCCCTTCAAGGCAGTCTGTATGCATCGCACTTCTCGTGTGCAGTAGGTGCGCTGCATACTGGATTCTCTGTGTGACAGGTTCGATGGTCAGGGAAGGTTAACTTTACCTTCAGACTTTGGTTTTTCTTCGCTCTTTTCAGTTCTATTAAGGAGTTTTGCTGTGTATGGTTGGTATATCTCTGTGGAAACCCCCTTCTCTTCCATCATTCGACCTCCATTGTGCAAAGAACTATAAGTGTTTTTTATGTATTGTGCACCATTTTCAGTTCTCTTTTAGAAAGAATTAGCATAATCAGACTGTCGTTTCTTGATCTGGAAGTGTCACAAGTGTCGTTTTCAGTCATAGAAGAGAATCCCATTGTTCTTGATAGTTGATTGTACTGTTACTCTTGTATGTGATTTGAATTAGTAGTTTTTCAAGTGTCGAAAACAATTTTCATTTCAAAATCACAAAGTGTCGTCCTCATCTTCATTTCATTTTGAAAAAGAAATTTGTTAGTATTGTCGCTTTGGAAAATAATTCAAATTTGCTCTTAGAATTCTTCTTTTCGTTCATACATTAAGAAGGCTGAAAACAAATACATGCATGTGCATTTGCATTTAGACTGCTTGGTTTGATTTAGGACAGTACGTTTAGTGTGTTCTCTGTGCTCTTTGTTGGAAGACCTCAGTTCTCTTTCCTTAGTAGCTAGTATTTTCATTGCTAAAAGAAGATTAAACATTTGTTTATCATCTTAGACTGGATTTTAGGAATTGTATACACATCATGTGGTGAACCTGAAAGGCAAATTTTTAAACAAGATCAACTATAAAATAAATTTAATGAATCTAAAAATACTTTGGAACCTAACCCAGAACATCTAGAAGTCTAGGCTAGAGACGTATTCCAGCATCATAAAACCTGGTAACTGTTGTTTTCATTGTTGGTTGGGTGATTCCTCCACTTTGAGATGACAAGTTCCAGTACGGACTTGTGTTCCCATGTACCGTCGAGTATATATTGGGAGACCACAATAGGCTATATCCTTTATCCTTAGGAAGTCATGTCTGCTGCCCTATCAATCGCAATGCACTGAACACAACATTCGGGAAGATTGAATGCCATACCATAAAAAATATTCTGTATTTTTTCTATTGGTTTTGTAATCCCTCTACCTAGATTTCCAGAGAAGTCTCTTTCATTCCTTTCCAGACCCCTTAAAGGAAAAGGTCCATCTGAGCACTTGTCACTTCAAGCTCATTAAAAATTGAAGGTGACTAGAATCATCTTTTATTTTTTCTCGACTCTTAAAAATTGAGAAAACAAGTTGTGTCAAAGCGTCTAAAATTTATTTTAATCAGAATAACCTCACAAGTTCCCTCGTTGGTCTTTAGGTTGAGAAAAATGGAGTCTACCAACCAAGGATTTCCCCTTGGAGGAAATCCTAGTCCTTTCTCCTCTTGGGGAGATGTCGGTGCACCTCATATGGCCACATTGTCACTTCTAGGGTTGACGATTGGTTTGCTCCTATAGCTCTTCTCTACCTCTGTCATTCAGAATACCGTAATTCCTGAACAGTCAAGTCAGAAACTAGGTGATGCTAGAGTTACTCCCCAACCTTCCACCTCGTCCGTTTCCCCCTCTCCTCCTTCCTCTTCACTTGATGAAGCTGGTAAAGCTAAAGATAAAGTAACTGAGAAGAAGAAGAAGCAGAAAGAGAAAAAGGAAAAGAAGAAGAAGGAGCCAAAAGAAAAAGGGGGAAAACATGTGTCGTCTAGAGAAAATCCTCACACCACACCATCTAAACCTAAATCTCCATGTGTCATTTGCAAAGGAGATCATTATCATTGAGATTGTCCTTGCATCCCTTAGATCTTAAGGGACTGGTCTCCTCGTTTGCACAATTAGGTGTCGTCAACATCTGATGATCATGTTGAAAATACACCATCAACCAGTGAAAGCGAAGTATCTGGACGAAAAAGGAATTGCAAATTTCCTTGTAAATTGTGTGAAGGCGATCACGCCATCCACCGTTGTCCCTTCCTAGATGAAGCCAAAAGAGTTTTGGATGACCATTCTGCTTCACCGCTACGGCTCCCTCCTGAATATAGGAAACTCTTGCTGAGTCCACCACTGGCTGAAAATCCGACCAACACGTCGTTGTGGTCGGTCGAAGCATCTATCATTGAAAATGAACCCTCTGAATCCATACCTAACAAAAGTCAAAAGGTCGAGGCGGCAGTTGACCTGGTTTTGCCTTCAGAGGGATCATCTTCGAGTGACACCGTCACTGAAGAGAAAGAGAACGACACCATTCAAATTCCTTTCATAAACACAGACTCCAATGAACTTCAGGGAAGTCTACCCATTCCTTTACCGTAGGAAGGAAGTTCATCAGAGTCATATCTGGCCGTCTATTCGGTCCCACCTCCAAGCAACCTAGTTGTTTCCTTCGACTGGAATCTACTAGGCAAACCTCGTTTACCAGCTAGTGTACCATTCTGAATCATTGTACAAGCTTACATAATGGTCATGGCTGGTACCATCATAGATGAAGGGGCTCCTGTGAGTATCCTTTCCTCAACTGCTTGGAAAGCGCTTGATTCACCACCGCTTTTTCCCGAAATGAGAAATCTGACAGGCTTTGACAAAGGAACCAGTCGACCATTAGGGATCCTTCCCCATGTGCCCATTACTTTGAGAAGGAAAATCATTCACATGAATGTGATGGTAGTCCAAGGACCCTTGGATTATAATTTACTCCTTGGGCATGAATATATTTATTGCATGGGAGTCGTCGTCAACTCACTCTTTAGAGTAATGTGTTTTTCGCATGAAGGCAGAATGGTCAAGCTCATAGACCAGCTATCATTCCCTGGTTCACACATGGAAAATAGTCAAATCCCATCCCTAAATTGTCTTTTCATGCAAGGAATGTCTCATCGATCTCTAGTCTGTCCACCTAATAAGCCCGAGTGATTCAGGAGGATATGGCTGAAACCCAGGGGGCATGCACTCTGGCCTGCTTCGGCAGGGAAACTCTAGGTATAAATTAGGTTTCCGCGGAGGAATATGATTGGTCCGACACTCGTCCTTACAAGAAAAGGGAGTTAGACCAAAATAATATTCCCTCGTCAAGGTTAGGAGGTTGGGATTTAGAACCACCCTACTAAGCCAGGAAGTGTTTCTATCTGCAACGTGGATGGAAACTATGTTGCAGAAGTAAGAGCTTCTATATGGTAACTTGGAAATTTTTCGTTATACCTGGGGGCATGCAAACCTTTTTGCTTGCAAGCGAAGAGCGATCATTTATTTTTTAAATTTGTAGGTCCTCTAACCCTTTAAACTTGTAGGATTCGTTGTTTCCTAGCTTGTATAAAGAAAGGACCCGGGGCAAAGCTTTAAAAGGTAAAAGCTCCATAAAAAATGGCATCTTAGATGAGATATCCTTATTATATGATTGGCACGAGCAGTTTTAACATGGAATTCAAGCTCGTTAAAAAATAAACATAAGCAATGAGCAAATGTTTCCCCCAGAGTTTAAGCTCATTAAAATGAACCGATCCCTGGTAAATAACCATTGTGAACATTATCATCAGCTTTTGAGCCTTGGCGTGTTCTCATCTCACTCCATCTGTTTAGCTGATCATCCCTCCATTTGATTGTTTACCCCTTTCGAGGAACATCTGCGAAGAGTGATTCTGTTAGCCATCCTTGTGACACTGCTGTGATTGGAAAATTCCAAATCTTACCTGGAATCAACCGGTACCCAAAATCATCACTCGTTCCTTGAAAAACGAGTCTCCTTTAAGCTCTTTTGAACTGACTCGTAAAATATGAAAACATTGTCGAGCGATTAGCCTCTCCAGCTCGTTAAAGTCATCGGAAGTGCTATCCCTCCTCTAGATTTTAATCTTTTTGGACTTGAGGGATTATTACACAAAAAGATCGAGTGCTTGTCTTGTTTGGCTCGATAAAACTATCAAAAATTCATCCCCTTCATATTATTTTACGCTTTTTCAGACTTAAGGGATTATATGATGAAAAAGAATCATTGGAGTTTCATTTCCGTCCCTTTCAGACTCTCTAAAATTGAAAAGGACCGAGTTATCTTTGTCGTTAAACTTGTTAAAACCTAATAGCGACAAACTTGTCCAAATGGACGAGAACGAGTTTCACTGTCGCTAGGCTCATTAAAACATAGCGACAGGTTCGCCCAAAGGGTGAATTATAGAACAAGAATATGTTATCCTCCTCAAGTTTGAAAAAAATAAAGAGGTACTGGTCAGCAATGACTGGGGAAAATTGGGAAGAAAACTTGCAGAAACTTTATTGGTAGCAAGTCGTTCTTGAACATGACACTTTCTCTCCGCATCCGAGTCGGGTTGGGTTGTTCCGTTCACTGGTCATATCATCATTGGTCCATCACACCATCCATGTTTGGGGTTAACGCTACCAATCCATCGTCATTGTTGCTGATATGTTCAAGAGAAGTCGCTAAGAGAATTCACCTGTGTCTCACCCACTGCAATACATTCACGCTCCATTCTTTCATGACCGCCACCTTGAACCGTGTATCATCAGATCGTTTTCACCTCCAAAATCATTTGCTCTGTTCCGTGTTGTAGATGTGGGATTCATTAAGGCCCTCCTACGACGGGTCACTTCTTTTCGACGTCAACTCATTATCCAAGAAGTTGAAGTTGAATTGTATTGTAGTACCTTGAGGGTCATTGTCATTATTGGTGATTACTCTTGCGCTTGTTAACAGCTTACATCATTGGCTAGTAATCAGGAAATGTCTTTCCATGTTCAACTCCAGAACATTTTTCACAAAGACTGACTTGTACGCCGAGTGAAGACTGAACGAGTTCTGAAGGCCTCGAATGTAGTTTCATCCACCTAGGCTATGATATATTTAGGAATATAAAGACATCAAATGTACATCATTTCCGAACAGATGATCATCCAAATCAAGGATGATGACTCCATCTGAATCATTAGTCTGCTACACAGACGGTTGTCTGTCCTATGTACATGAAAGTGAATTTATAAAGCTGAGCATGGGAATCCCCACCTCAGCTAGATCATGAAAAATATTATTAAGATAATGTATTGTATTGTATCTTATTACAGGTCGCCTCCCAGCTCGAAAAAACTTTGGATCCTCATGGTAAAACATTTCACCCGACATCAAAAGATTAATGAGCTCATGCTTTAGGGGGCAACTGTTATAGACATTTTTGGGCACTACACCCCAATCATAAATGTCCATAAACTGAGGGGTCCTAAGTCCCTAAAAATGTTGCTTCACTACCTAAATTAACAAGGTTAGCTGATTACATAATCTACCAGAAGTTCTCCACATAAAATTGCTCAGAAATGGTCAAACCTGGACCATACTAAATGCCCAGTGCAGAGGGTGCGATGCATATCACCTTCCCAGTGTAAAGAGTGCGATGCATATGGGATGGCCCCTCTGTAGGGTGCGATGGGCGAGAATGGACAAATGGCAGGGACAGTTTGCAAGGTGGAAGATCATGGAATCTTCCAGAAACTTCCCCTGTGACACTTGCCTCTCTGATTTCGACCAGGGATGAATAAGATACCATCAATCTCCAAGTGGAATCAAGAACTATCAGAGAGAGGACACTAATCAAAATCCCAGAAGCTGACTCACCCCCCTCATCATAGAGATCCAGAGGCTGGAATCTATATCTTGTAGAGAAGTGTTGTTGGTTTTCTGGTGTAATATCATAGTGTTGGGTGATCTAAGCTTTACTTGAGGGGAAGAAGGGCTTTCTTGCTAGAGGATGATGCTGGCTCAGAACAATTGGTTGTAATCCTCTTGTTATTCTTGATATTAATAAAGCTATTCAAGTTTTCCTCCACATTCGTGTATGTTTTATTGTATATGCATTTGTGTGGTTAATACGTATCTGGTCCTATGTTGTTTATGAATATAGATCTCTGTTCTTCGATAGTATTATGCTGCTTTGATTCCACAGGTGCTCTCTGAAGCTGTGTAGACAAAGAAGGAGTGGTAGGGATCTATCGAGAAGGAGGGGAACTGAGCAAGGAACCAAGCGCAAGACAAAGGTTGGTGTCCTCTGTTCCCCTTTTGTCTATTTTTCATAAAGGAAAATGAAAGTAGTTTTAACTTGTTTGTTTCTAAGATAACTACCAGTCTTAGTGGGAATAGCAGCTCTAAGTGGACACTATTCCCGATAACAAATAGCTTGTTAGAAATTTCTATCTG
The DNA here is from genome assembly GCA_000404065.3 of Pinus taeda. Taxonomy (NCBI): domain Eukaryota; kingdom Viridiplantae; phylum Streptophyta; class Pinopsida; order Pinales; family Pinaceae; genus Pinus; species Pinus taeda. The sequence continues at coordinate 264,545 of APFE031206758.1, forward strand.
AGCACTAAAAATTTGGGAAGAGAAACATCGGTCCATGGGCCCATGTTGCCCCCAGATTTCCCAGAAAACTTTGTTTAGGGCCTCAAAATGGCTCAGAAGTTAAGGACCAAAAAAATTAATAAAAATAGTAAATTGTACTACAATTTAGGAAACTGAAATATTGAAAGAGACGGTTGTGGGGGTCCAAATGGGATAGGTGGGTGGCCACCAACATCCACCTGGATCATTCCTACCCCTTTAGGAAGCAATGATCCCCATTGTGTTGAGTTCCTCCATCTACTGAACTTGTTATGCAATCTCTGATGTGTCCAATAATGGTGGGAAGCATGGCCGATGGTGGTACACATTGAACACTCAGTACAATCGAAGGAATGAGTGAATTCTATGCTTCAAATAATTGTTTCCCGTAGCCTTGTTATTAGTGTAAGGACCATGTCAGAGTGGTCTGAGTTTCTGATGGGCTCTTGTAAGGCATCTTTCTACAGATGCAACCAGACTTTGTTTCCCACCTAAAGCTTGTGTGGTACCCCTGTGGGTGAGGAGAAGTTATTCACGTGTTTTGTATTGACCATAGCCTTGTGTTGCTGCTGCTGCGTGGAGGAACCCTTCACGGGGGTCGTGGATGTGGTGACGATCTTCCCATTACTTTGGGAGTGAACCAAACAGAAAATGAATTTCCTAGTTTGTGAGATGAGCTTTCTACCTTTCTTAGCAGCAATCAAAGAAGTGGCAGTATCTGGGGCTACCTCTGCTATCTTGTATAATGAATTATTCAAAGAAGTAATGACAGCACGAGGCCTTGACTCATACACAACATGTTGCCTCCACAAGTATGGTTGGCCTAATAGTACATCACAAACATCCAAAGGTGTAACATCACACAATACCTCATCTGTGAAGGGCTTGATGCTGTAGGGAAGGCGGCACTGCTGGAAAACTTTGAGATCTCATCCTTCATGAAGCCACCTGGTATTGTATAGTTGCGGGTGTGGTGTAGTCGGTAGGCCCAACCGCTTCATGACCTATGCTAAAATGAGGTTCATTTTGCTGCCACTGTCGGTAATGAATTGCAGTGGCGAACCCTTCACCCACATCTATGAGTGGAAAAGACGGTCCCCCTCCTGTGGGTCTTCTAGCTCATTCTTCTCTATCTTGGTGGTGGCAGCAGTGACACTAGGCTTAGAATCAATGATCTACTTCTCTTTGCCATTCCCCTTGTTGGGTTTTGACTCAGGGTTGGAACATGCATCTGACTTTGAAGGCTTCAACTCGGCCACTAGTGACTGCTTGGTCTGCCACTCACTTGCGTTATGAGTGGGACTCTTTTGGAACTCACACCACTTTCTTGTGTCCTTCTTTGAATTTGTGGTGTTGTTCTTTTCTTGTGGCTTCGACGGGTTGTCTTGGGTCACCCATTCTTGGCTTTGTCCTTTGGTTTTTGAATTTGCAGATCCGAATTCTCACTTCTTCTGTTTGAACTTTTGCTCAATTTTGATAGCATATTGGTAGGCCATGCCAAGCGAGGAGATGCTCAGGAACTCCATCTCTTCTTGGATGCATCTATGTAGGTAGCCACGATATTTGAGTACCAAATGTAGCTCAGATTCCTTGATACCCAAGTGTGTGCGAAGGGATTGAAAAATGTCTGTGAACTTTGGCACATCTTGGTCCCTTCCTTTCCACAGTATGGTCCATTTTATGTATTTTTCCTCATAGCTTTTGACAGGGTATTATTGTTCCTTGACAACATCCCAGAATGAATCCCAAGTGGGTGTGGCTGAAAATAGTGAGCCTATACTTTCATTCTTCTGCTCGTAGTAGGTTTCCCACTAGTCCTTGACGTGGGAAGCTGTGTTGAGAAGAGCGAAAACAATATTCTCCTGAATCAAAAATTCATGAACAGAAAAATACCTATCTACCAGATTTAACCATTTATCTATGGCATCTGTGTTTATTTTACCCTCGAAGATTGGGATTTCAAAATTAACTTGTACCTTAAAGGGCATGGCATTTCTAAAGTAGTTGTTGGATGTTGATGCATCGCCTCTGGGTAGCCGCTGGAGTCCGTCTGGATTTGTGAGATTGGTCTTGCAAAGGTTCAACCAATTCAATCCCAAAATCCTTATATCCCGACCTCGTTGGGGACATGCAAAGAAAAGCGGAGAAAAAGCAGACCGCTCTGATACCATTGATCCGGATTTAAATTGGAATGCAATAAATTATAGAGATAACCATATACACAAAGATGCAGTGGAAATAATACTTCATTTCATCAATGTAAAATACTGAAATATGCTTACAAATAGAAATGGAAATAAACTAGCGAGAACGATTGTAGCTTATCTTTGAGAAGAGATGTGGCGACTACATGCCTCTCAACTATGTTACAATGAGGCTTGAAGGCCTATTTATTGTTGAGAAACAATGGAAAACCCTTAACATCCCAAAACCTAACCCTAGAAGATGAAACACCAAATTTTGGGCCTTGTTTGGGTAAATTGGTACATCAATTCCCCGGGGTTGTAGCTTTGGCATACTATCTTCCTTTGATGTGTACAATAGCTCGTTGGAAAGGTCTATCCAACAACTACAACTTTGGGAAGAGCAACATTGCTTTTTGGACACATGTTGCTCCCAGATTTCACAAAAATCATCGTTTAGGGCTTCAAAACGGCTCCGAAAGTTCAAGACCTAAAAAACTGCTAAAAATAGTAAACTATGCTACAATTTAGGAAACTGAAAAACTGAAAGAGACAGTTATGGGGGTCCAAATGGGATAGGTGGATGGCCACCAACATCCACCTAGATAATTCCTCCCCCCTTGGGAAGAAATGGTCCCCATTGCCTTGAGTTCCTCCATCTGCTGAACATGTTCTGCAATCTCTGATGTGTCTAGTAATGGTGGGAATCATGGTCGATGGTGGTACACATTGAACACTTAGTGCAATTGAAGGAATGGGTGAATTCGAGGCTTCAAAGAATTATTTACCATAACCTTGGTACTAGTGTAAGTGTTTGGCCCCTATACTACTAGTGTAACCCCTTATTGTTATTAGTACAACCCACTTATGATATTGATGTAACCACATAGTGCCCATATTGTTACTATTGTGCCCCATAGAAGCCCACTATTGTTATTATTGTGCCCTTACAATATTATTGTTATGTTGGCTCTGATTATGTTATGACCCCTTAGACTCCTATATATAGAAAGGAGGTCTTTTCATTTGTATCATGCAAGAATTGCTCATTCATGTAATGTAAAGGAGGTTACCCCCTCGAAGAGGCTGAATTTTAAGGCGTTGATCTATCTTTTATATATTTTTCTTGAGCTGGTTTCATAACATTTGGTATCAGAGCTTTGGATTCTAGGGTTTCGTTGCTCCAAACAGGCATCGTGGCATTTTCACTATAACGTTTTTTCTGCGACGTTTCAGAAGATAAAAAAAAACCTATTTGAGAAGACAGCACACTGAAGTCTGGGTCCGAATTTCAGAGCTTTTCACGCTATATTTGTGGAGATATGATCTAAGGAAGTTGGTCTTTTTGCAGACTCCTGAATTACATTCCAAACAGGTGACCTGGGGAAAATCGTCATAACTTTCTCTAAGAGCATCGGATTGAAATTGTGTAAGAAGGTATAGAAAGAGGACAGACTGTCGTTTCTTATGTATATTTTTCAGAGCCAAAGGTCGAAACAATGACTTGTGGCACATCGTACAAGTTCGCTCTACTGAACTAGTCTAAAATCAGGTCACTGTGTGAGATTTCGCATAACTCTTCCTTGGAGAATCCAATTTGTATCAGATTGGTGGCATTGGAAAGAGGACACAAAGGGATACTGCAGGTCACAATTTTAGAATTGGATGATTTGAATGTACAGAGATACATCAGAGGCAATATCGAGCTCCTACAAAGTGAAAAAAGGTGTGTAGATTCTTTTAAATTTTTGCTTAAGATTGGTTTGAAATTTATTTTGAAGGAATCCAAAGGGCATAGTAGAGCATTATTATCGGTAACTGATGCCCCGAGGAAAGAAAATGC
>APFE031206758.1:272132-308190 GCA_000404065.3 Pinus taeda
AAGAATTGATAGCACATTATGAGGATACAAAAAGCAACACTTTTTTTAGCCAATTGGTAAGTCTCAAACGAAAAGGTTCATTAATGGAGCACATTGAGGAGTTCCAAAAATTGAACATAAGGGTAAAAGATATTCCAGAGGAGCATAGGATTGATGTGTTCATAGGGTCTTTAAAGGATAATATCAACCATGATTTTCACCTTTGGGAACCTAATTCATTAGAGAAGGCATTCAGGTTAGCAAGAAAAATGGAAAGCAAAATTATGGCAACCAAGAAGCATACCACTCACAACTATAAAGATGGAAGTGTTGTTGCTCCTAGCCTCCCACAACCTAAAAGGGTTATACCACAACAGTTGGAAGAGAAAAAAGGCTTTGTTACAATTGTGATAGCAAATGCACTAAAGGTCATAAGTGTGCTGAGAAGAAATTATTTTACATAGAATATGAATAGGAGGAAGAAAAGGATCAAGAAACATCAAAAGAAGAGGATATACGCCAGGACCCCACCCCAGAGAAAGAAGAAATGAATCAGACCATATCTTGTAAAGCATTGGCAAGAATTACCACTCCTCAAACTCTCAAGATAGAAGGACATATCAAGAAGAAAAAAGGTGCAAGAAGTGAAAGATCACATCAAGAAAGAAGAAATGAATCCAACCATATCTTGTAATTCATTGGTTGAAATTACCACTCCTCAAACTATCAAGATAGAAGGACATATCAAGAAGAAAAATGTTCAAGAAGTGAAAGATCACATCGAGCATCAAGAAATGAATCCGACCATATCTTGTAAAGGATTGGAAGAAATTACCACTTCTCAAACTCTAAAGATAGAAGGACATATCAAGAAGAAAAAGGTTCAAGCAGTGAAAGATCACATCGAGCATCAACAACAAGTTCTCCAACTTTTAAAGGATAACACCACTTCGGTGCAAAATCAAACGAAACAACAGATAGATCAACATCGTAGTGAAAAATGTTTTGATGTAGGTGATTGGGTATTTTTACTGCTACATCTTAAGCAAGCTATTTATGAGAAGGAAATGTTGGCAATACTACATGCACTTAAAAGATGGCGACCTTACCGAATGGGAAGATTCTTCAAGGATGAGGATGTGGAAGCATTGCTTTGTGTTATTTCTATTATCCAACCAGATTGGATAAACGAAGCAAGGGATGAATGGAAGAAGGACGAAGAAGTATGGCCACTTATTCAAAAGTTGCAAAAGATCCCAACTAAAATAATATTGCCAGAAATTGAAGAGGAAAGAAAAATCATATTGGAACCTGGAGCGGTCACAGAAGCAAGAACCCAACAGCTATGAAATCGATCAATTTCAGAATATCTCATCAAGTGGAAGAACTTACCCATTTAATATTCCACATGGAAGGACAAGAATTTTATACATAAGCATCAAAAACTATTCAAGCATTGAGGAAAACGTTTTTTGAAGGAGAGGGGCATGTTAGGCCCCTATACTACTAGTTTAACCCCTAATTGTTATTAGTACAACCCACTTATTATATTGATGTACCCACGTAGTGCCCATATTGTTACTATTATGCCCCATAGAAGCCCACTATTATTATTATTGTGCCCTTACAATATTATTCTTATGTCAGCTCTGATTATGTTATGACCCCTTATACTCTTATATATAGAATGGAGTTATTTTCATTTCTATCATCCAAGAATTGTTCATTTATGTAATGTAAAGGAGGTTGCCCCCTTGAAGAGGCTGAATTTTAAGGCGTTGATCTATCTTTTCTATCTTTTTCTTGAGCTGTTTTCATAACAGTAAGGACCATGTCGGAGTGGTCTGGGTTTCTGATGGGCTCTTGTAAGGAGTTCTTTCTCTAGATGCAACCAGACTTTGTTGCCGACCTGAAGCTTGTGTTGTACCCCTGTGGGTGAAGAGAAGTTGTTCCTGTTTTCTATCATGACTGTATCCCTTTACTGCTACTACTGCGTGGAGGAATCCTTCACGGGGGTCATGGATGTGGCGATGATATTCCCCTTACTTTGGGAGAAAACCAGACAGAAAATGAATTTCCTAGTCTGTGAGATGAGCTTGCTACCTTTCTTAGTAGCAATCAAAGAAGTGGTGGTAGGTGGGGCTACCTCTGGTACCCTGTATAATGAATTATTCAAAGAAATAATGATAACGTGAGGCCTTGAATCATACACAGCATGTCGCCTCCACAAATATGGCTAGCCTAATAGTACATCACAAGCATCCAAAGGTGTAACATCACACAATACCTCATCTGTGAAGGGCTTGATGTTGTAGGGAAAGCAACATTGCTGGAAAACTTTGAGATCTCGTCCTTCATGAAGCCACCCGATACTGTACAGCTATGGGTGTGGTGTAGTTAGTAGGCTAAACCGTTTCATGAGCTCTACTGAAATGAGGTTCTTTTGGCTGCCACTGTCGATAGTGAATTGCAACGCCGAACCCTTCACCCACTTCTGTGAGTGGAAAAGACGCTCCCCCTCCTCTTGGTCTTCGGGCTCATTCTACTGTATCTTGGTAGTGGCAATAGTGATGTTGGGCTCCACATCAATGATCTGCTTCTCTTTGCCATTCCCCTTATCGGGTTTTGACTTAGGGTCAGAACATGCATCTGATTCTGAAGCCTTCAACTCGGCCACCAGCGACTTCTTGGTCCGACACTCACTTGTGTTATGAGTGAGACTCTTGTGGAACTCACACCACTTTCCTGTGTCCTTCTTTGACTTTATGGTGTTGTTATTTTCTTGTGGCTTCGATGGGCTGTCTTGGGTCACCTCGCCTTGGCTTTTTCCTTTGGTCTTCTGATTTGCAGATCCGAAGGCTCGCTTCTTCTATTTGAAATTTTTCTCAATTTTGACGGCGTATTGGTACGCCATGCTGAGCGAGGAGATGTTCAGGAACTCCATCTCTTCTTGGATGTATCTGTGTAGGAAGTTATGGTATTTGAATACCAAATGCAGCTTAGAGTCCTTGATACACAACTGTGTGTGAAGGGTATGAAAAATGTTTGTGAACTCCGGCACATCTTGGTCCCTTCCCTACTGTAGTGTGGTCCATTTGATGTATTTGTCCTTATAGCTTTTGACAGGGTAGTACTGTTCCTTGATGGCATCCAGGAATGAATCCCAAGTGGGTGCAGCTGAAAATAGTGAGCCTGGAATTTCATTCTTCTGCTTGTAGTAGGTTTCCCACCAGTCCTTGACATGGGGGGTTGCTTTGAGAAGAGCGAAAACAATCTTTTGTCGACTCGAAAATTCATGAACAAAAAAATACCCACCTAGCAGATTTAAACATTTATCTACAACATCTGCATCGATTAGACCCTCGAAAATGGGGATTTCAAAATTAACTTGTACCTTAAAGGGCATGGCATTTCCAAAGTAGTTGTTGGAAGTCGATGCGTCACCTCTGGGTAGCTGCTGAAGGATCTGGGAAAAGTTGTCCATGATCACGTTCCTTTGTCACTCGAGGGCTTCTTTGAGCAAGATTTTGATAGGATCTCCTGGCCCCTCATATTTCTTTTCATCCACCATGGGAAGCCATCAGGATTTGCGAGGTTGGTCTTGCAAAGGTTCGACCAATTCAAGTCTGAACTCCTTATATTCTAACCTCGTTGGGGACATGCAAAGAAAAACAGAGAAAAAACAGAGCACTCTGATACCATTGATCCAGACTTAAATTGGAATGCAAAAAATTATAGAGATAACCATATACACAAAGATGTAGTAGAAATAATACTTCATTTCATCAATGTAAAATACTGAAATATGGTTACAAACAAAAATGGCAATAAACCAGCTAGGGCGATGGTAGCTTATCTCTGAGAAGAGATGTGGCGGCTACATGCCTCTGAGCTATGTTACAATGAGGGTAAAAGGCCTATTTATTGTTGAGAAACAATGGAAAACCCTTAACATCCCAAAACCTAACCCTAGAAGATGAAACGCCAAATTGTGGGCCCCATTTGGGTAAATTGGTAAATCAATTTCCGCGGGTTGTAACTTTGGCATACGGTCTCTGTTTGACGCATACAATAGCTCGTTAGAAAGGTCTATCAAAGCACTAAAACTTTGGGAAGAGAAAAATTAGTCCCTGGACCCATGTTTCTCCAAGGTTCCCCGAAAAACGTTCTTTAGGGCCTCAAAACGGTTCCGGAAGTTCAGGACCCGAAAAACTACTAAAAATAGTAAACTGTGCTACAATTTAGGATATTGAAAAACTGAAAGAGAAAATTGTGGGGGTCCAAATGGGATAGGTGGGTGGCCACAAAAATCCACTTGGATCATTCCTCCCCCCTTAGGAAGCAATGGTCCCCATTGCGTTGAGTTCCTCCATCTGCTGAACTTATTCTGCAATCTATGATGTGTCCAGTAATGGTGGGAAGCATGGTCGATGGCGGTACACATTGAAAACTTGGTGCAATCGAAGGAATGGGTGAATTATATGCTTCAAAGAATTGTTTCCCATAGCCTTGGTACTAGTGTAAGGACCATGTCGAAGTGTTTAGAATTTTTGACGGGCTCTTGTACGACGTTCTTTCTATAGATGCAACTAGACTTTGTTGCCCACCTGAAGCTTGTGTGGTACCCCTGTGGGTGAGGAGAAGTTGTTCCTCTGTTCTATCATGACTGTATCCCTTTGCTACTATTGCTGCATGGTGGAACCTTTCACGGGGGTCGTGGATGCGGTGATGATCTTCCCCTTACTTTGGGAGCGAACCAGACAGAAAATGAATTTCCTAGTCTGTGAGGTGAGCTTGCTACCTTTCTTAGCAGCAATCAAAGAAGTGGCGGTAGGTGGGGCTACCTATGGTATCATGTATAATGAATTATTCAATGAAATAATGACAGCGCGAGGCCTTAACTCATACACAACATGTTGCCTCCACAAGTATGGCTGGCCTAATAGTACATCACAAACAACTAGAGGTGTAACATCACACAATACCTTGTCTGTGAAGTGCTTGATGCTGTAGGGAAGGCAGCACTACTGGCGAACTTTGAGATCTCATCCTTCATGAAGCCACTGATACTGTATGACTGTGGGTGTGTTGTAGTCGGTAGGCCCAACCCCATCATGACCTCTATTGAAATGAGCTTCTTTTGGCTGTCGCTATTGTTATATACCTAGGGGGGATAATATGGGGTACAAAGGGAGGTACCCAAGGTAATAATTTAATAATGGAATGGGCCATAGTAATAAATAAGGTGGTTAGCCCATATCATGTAAGGGACTGCAAGTAGTTAATAATAATGTAATGGGCCCATGGTATTAGTCAATGGTATGAGGGAACCATGGTAATGATCCATGGTATTGTATGTATGAGGCCTATATAGAGGCTAGAGACTCCACATGGAGAGAAGTCAAGAAATAATGTGAAGGAATTGTGAAGGAAGAAGTCAAGAATTATTGTATGAACAGGCATATGGCTTGTGGAGTGTTCTCCTTCCTTAAGGAGTGAATGTATGGTGTTTCCCTACCATAAGGGTTTGAGATCAATAAAGAATCATTTCATATTATTTATGGGTTTATTTGCATTGTCTTATATTTTCATATCAGATCTATAATATTTCTGGGTTAGATCTATAACAAGTGGTATCAGAGCTATAACAACTGTCGACAATATTGCATCGGCGAACCCTTCACCCACATCTGTGAGTGGGAAAGGCACTCTCCCTCCTCTAGGTCTTCAAGCTCATTCTTCTATATCTTGGTGGTGGCAACAATGATGCTAGGCTCCGCATCAATGATCTAATTCTCTTTGCCATTCCCCTTGTCAGGTTTTGAATTAGGGTTAGACCATATATCTAATTTTGAAGCCTTCAACTCAACCACCAGTGACTGCTTGGTCCGACACTCACTTGTGTTCTAAGTCGGACTCTTGTGGAACTCACACCACTTTCCTGTGACCTTCTTCGACTTTGTGGTGGTGTTCTTTTCTTGTGGCTTCAATAGGTTGTGTTGGGTCATCCTGCCTTGGCTTTGTCCCTTGGTCTTTGGATTTGCAGATCCAAAGTGTCGCTTCTTTTGTTTGAACTTTTGCTCGATTTTGACAGTGTATCAGTACGCCATGCTGAGCGAGGAGATGTTAAGGAACTCCATCTCTTCCTGGATGTATCTATGTAGGCAGCCACGATATTTGAGTACCAAATGCAGCTCAAATTCCTTGAAACCCAACTGTGTACGAAGGGTATGAAAAATGTTTGTGAATTCTGGCACATCTTGGTCCCTTCCCTGCCGCAGTGTGGTCCATTTGATGTATTTGTCCTCATAGCTTTTGACAGGGTAGTATTGTTCCTTGACGGCATACCAAAATGAATCCCAAGTGGGTGTGGCTAAAAATAGTGAGCCCTTATTCTCATTCATTTTCTCACAATAGGTTTCCCACTAATCCTTGACCTGGGGGGCTGCTTTGAGAAGAGCGAAAACAATCTTTTCCCGATTTGAAAATTCATGAACAGAAAAATACCCATCTAGCAGATTTAACCATTTATCTACGTCATATGTTTCTATTTGACCCTCGAAGATGGGGATTTCAAAATTAACTTGTACCTTAAAGGGCGTGGCATTTCCAGAGTAGCTGTTGGAATCTGATGTGTCACCTCTGGGTAGCCGCTAAAGGATCTAGGCAAAGTTGTCCATCATTGCGTTCCTTTGTCACTTGAGGGCTTCTTCAAGCAAGATTTTGATAGGATCTCCTACCCCCTCATATTTCTTTTCATCCACCATGGGAGCCCATTGGGATTTGCGAGGTTGGTCTTGCAAAGGTTCGACCAATTCAAGCACAAACTCCTTATATCTCGACCTCGTTGGGGACATGCAAAGAAACATAGAGAAAAAGCAGACCACTCTGATACCACTGATCCAGATTTAAATTGGAATGCAACAAATTATAGAGGTAACCATATACACAAAGATGCAGTGGAAATAATACTTCATTTCATTAATGTAGAATACTGAAATATGCTTACAAACGTAAATGGAAATAAACTAGCTAGGGCGATGGTAGCTTATCTTTGAGAAGAGATGTGGAGGCTACATGCCTCTGAACTATGTTACAATGAAGCTCAAGGGCCTATTTATTGTTGAGAAACAATGGAAATCCCTTAACATCCCAAAACCTAACCCTAGAAGATGAAACACCAAATTGTGGGCCCCATTTGGGTAAATTGGTACATCAGTTTCCCGGGGTTGTAACTTTGGCATACAGTCTCCGTTTGACGTGCACAATAGCTCGTTAGAAAGGTCTATCTAAGCACTACATCTTTGGGAAGAGAAAAAATAGTCCATGGGCCCATGTTACTAACAAATTTCCCAAACAACATCGTTTAGGGCCTCAAAATGGCTCCAGAAGTTGAGGACCCGAAAAACTGCTAAAAATAGTAAACTGTGCTACAATTTAGGAAACTAAAAAAATGAAAGAGACAGTTGTGGGGTCCAAATGGGATAGGTGGGTGGCCACCAACATCAACCTGGATCACATATATATATATATATATATATTATATATATATATATATATATATATGATGTATGTATGTATGTATATAGCCCTGCTCCTCTATGTACCTCCGATTACGATCCGCCGATATCGACAATTGTGATATCGCATGGGCCTGGGTTCCCGCCTTTGCCTTGTGGTATTGCCTATTGCGATCCCCCGATATCGGCGATCACAATATTGGCGGCCCAGTCCTACCTTTATATTATATGCGCATGTGCCTTCCTCCGACCCGATTTTTCAGGGATCAGTAATCGGGGGTGCTCCCCCTTTTCACTTAAATCCTCCTCCGATGTGATTTTCTTCATAAGGCCTTTTAGGCCATTTTTATAATATTTTCCTCATTTTCTAAATAACCAAGGGCATCTTATTTCTGCAATAACTTCTACATACCAAGTCCATTTTTGCCCATTCAAGTTGCAGCAGATTCAAAACGAGACGATCTCTACAATGATTTTATTTCTGAGAGCATCCTACAACTTTCATTTTCCTCTTATTTACAAAGGATTTGTGCCATTTGGCACCTTTGACCTCTTATATGAAGTCTTTTAGACTTACAGGTTTATTCAAGATCCATTCTTGGATCACAAATCGACTCCAACCATAATGTGAAAGGAAGGTTAACTACAATACCTTTCCCACTTTGTAGTATTGTTGCCTCTTGAATTCCAACATGTATCTAGTTGCTTATATCCACAAAACCCGTGCCAGGTAAACTCTGCATTATACAATTGTGATGTGCAAGCTTGACACACACTCTAGTTTCCATCTAAAAGACAGTAAGTCAAAATATTATGACAATATTAACTATAATTTTATCATACACTATTGAGGTATTGCATGGAATAAACAATATATTATCAATGCACTAGTGAAGAACTCAAAATAAACGAGTTTCTTATTTCTACAATAGCTCCTCTTGGGATTCTCAGATAAAGCACCTAAGCTTCATGGCAAAATCCTCCTCGAATAGAGTACCTCCTACGTAGAAGAGTGTCCCCTGCTCAAAATATAGAACCCTTATCTACTGTGCACTTTTCTTAAAGATAAATCTGTGCATAAAATAAAACTAAGAAAAACACCTAAATTAAGGAAAGTGAGGATCTAAGTAAAACTATAAAAGCATACTAAATTTGGTTGTATTTAAGTTTTAGAAACAATAAAAAAACATGCTTTCATAAAACAACCACAAGATGCCTAAAATCTATGCACTTCTTTCATCGCTCCTACAACCTCATAGGAAAACTATAATATACAACATGTATCCCAAGGCTGCATGCATCTACTAAAGGTGCAGACCGAAAGGATCTACTGAGATGAAGTACTGTTAAAGGAGAAACACCTTCAAAAAAACAAATAGAGTCTATTGTGCATTCAACCCATCTACACATAGGCCAAGGTTGCTACTGGGTACACTTCTCCCATAAATGGAAACTGTAGTGTATTGTTGCTCTACTGAAGGAGAAACACCTTCAGAGAAACATGGATAAAACTATAACATATATTGTGATTGTGGTATCGGTTGTAGAAAATCTCATCAATATAGGTAACAAATTCGATAATTGAAAAACCAAAAGGTGAGCTAAATATATCATTTGAAATGATAGATTTGGGCATACTTTATTATTTTTTAGGAGTGTTAGTATAGAAAATACAAGGTAGTCTATTGCATCTTTATGTCACAGACCAAGGATGTGATTAAATACAAAAAAAATTAAATATCATGGTACAAGTCGATTGCAGGTTCTTTCGAAACAAGAATGGAGTTCTCCTTATGAAGATTATAATATATTGGTTATAGAATTAAATAAGAAATTTATAGTTATGGTGTTGGAATTGCCGCATGATTAATGGAAATTCCCAAAGTTGTTCACTAAAAATAAGTACAGTGAGTCGTCAAGTTTATGAATGGGAACACCCCATTCATAGGGAGATAACTTCAAATTAGTCGGCCATATTATTTCTCCTCTTATTGTACACCCGTTCTTTGAAAATCCAACCACCTCCAAAGAATCAAGAACAACTCTATTAAAGTTTATAGGTGTGAAGCACTTCTGAGAAAACCCATCACTTAATGACAATTAAGTGAGGAATATGTCGAAGGATTCAATCTTGCACTCAGTCATAAAAATGAAGTTGGGGTATCTAGCATCTTGCCAACAAACCAACTCCAATCATAATGTGAAAGCCAGGTTAACTGTGAAACCTTTTTCCCACTTTGTAGTATGGTTGCCTCTTGAATTCCAATAGGTATATTGCTACTTAGATCCACAAACCTTGTTCCAAGTAAAATTTCCATGATACAATGGTTATGTGCAAGCTTGACACACACTTTAGTTTCTCTCTAAAAGAGGGTAAGTCAAAATATTATGACAGGCTTAGCTGTAATTTGATTAGACATTGTTGAGGTATTGTTTGGAATAAAAAATATACTATTAATGCACTAAGGAAGAACTCAAAATAAATGAATTTCTTGTTGCTACAATAGCACCACTCTTGGGATTCTCCAAGGAGACACTAATTTATACACATTTGGAATATTTACATGGTCTGCAAAAAGATTAAGCAATGGTAGTGATCACTCTTTGCCCTCCCATGGAAGGTCTGTACAGACTCAACAATAAATTTATTTAAAAGTGAGGTGTATTCCTGAAAAATAGGACTTTGAATCTTCAACTATAATTTAGTGGAAAGGAAATATTCAATTGTAAATGCCTAATCTTCTACAGTGTAAATTTCTAGATAAATGGCTAGCTTAAATCTGTCCATTTTCGACATATCCAAAAAACCATGTATGTCTAGACTCTGGTTGTGTGTAAGAGAGGGGAGATCACATAAATAATCAATTATCAAAAGAAAAAGTTAAAGCACAACATTCTATGGAGAATATTTTTAAAATTTTATTACATACCTTAGAAAGTTTGAAAGGACATAACTGAAGCTTCCCTCTCCTTCCACAGTTCATTAAACATGCCCCTTTTCCAATGCAGATGTGGCCTACAGAATCACAATTAGCAAATAGAATATGAAAAGTAAGTTTAATGAATTAAACTAGCCTTTTTATACCTCAAGCAAATGGACTATGAGAAATTGGATTCATACTCTACAAAAGATGATATAGCAAGATCTAATTACATTTTTAACTAAAACAAAGGTAAATTGGATTCATGCTATGCAATAGATGATATAATGAGATATAATGACATTTTCAACTCAAACAAAGGTAAGTTGAGTAAGCTCAAGCTCCAAAATGATGGCATCCAACTTCTGAGTGTTAGTTATTGTATATATCTAGCTAGAGGCTATTAGATAAAGATATTTGTTATATGTGAAGATAAAAGAATGAAAGCAATGTGAAATTTTGACCATCAACTATAAGTTCCTTTCAAGGACTAGATCAAACCATAACATTGTTATCAAGATAATCAACTCACCTATGATAGTATGCTTCTAATATTTTCATGATGAAACTCAAACTCAATAAACTTCAAACAACATAAATTAACCAATGATATTTCTGAGGCTAGTTACCTAAGGGTTATATCATACTAAATTATCTTTTGCATCTAACACTGGAAATGACTTTGAAAGAAATGAAGAAAAATCAGTGGTTATGATGTATGGATGTGATAAAATAAAATAAAAAAATACCTTTCTTCTTACTACTGATGAGACTTCTAGGGGATTCTTCGATGAAGTTGATCCTGATGTGCTTTCTGAAATCAAAGAGACACTTTTAGTTACTCTTATTTGATGGACCACAACCCTAACTCTTATGAAAATGAATATGGAAAGCAATAAGAATCGATGAACCTAGTCTTGAATAAGGTGTCTCAAAGTCTAATATGTATAGTATTTTAAATTTCTAGAGCTAGCAGAGGGTTTTCCCAGTTGGGTTCCCTAGAATTTTTTTTTTTTGCTATAGTGTGACTGTGTTTTATTTTTGTTCTATTCCACTGCAAATTGGTAGAGATATTTTTTGTCTTCATGCTACAATTAGTTTCAGATTTATTCATTCAAGTAGTAGTATAATTTCAAGGAAATTGTACAAAGGGACAATTAATCTATATTTTCACTTATATCTTTTGCAAGTAAAATTCACAACTAAATTTTCATCCAAAGTGTTTAGGTTACTAGCAAGTGGTATCATGGCATACCTTAACATTGCAAGGCATAAATCATACCATTCAATAAGGTTGAGACTTGAGATACAAAAATCTTCCCAAGTTATGCAAGCAAGAAAATTGATGATTTTCAGTTCTAAATCTATCCAACCATAACAAAACTATGCCATTTTCAACACCCTCTAGTCAAATTTATTCCTATCCTCATTTAACTCAATTAAGAATATGTCAATCTCGTTGAGATTTATTCTTCAGTTCATGCTTCTAATTTATATATTTATGCAACCTAATATATCATTTATGTTAAGTGACTATTCATTCAAAATTATTTAGTCTGTCAAGTGCATCTACCTAATTTTCTGATCAGTTTCTAGGCAGACTCTATAAGACATGTACAACAGAAAATAGAAGATTGTTTTAGTACCTAGTGCTATAAAACTCTAATCTGGAAAAAGTATTTTGGGTTGTTCCCTAAAAATATTTACAAAATTTTCAATCCCAAAGCCATTTCAGGGAGAATTTTAGTATTATTTTTGGAAATTTTGAATGCAACTAAAATAATTTCTTCATGTCTTCTCAAAAGATTCCAGTACCAAATATGAGTGAATTCACAAAACCTAAGATTTGGATTTTGGAAACACTTAAATTTCACCTCATTTATTAGGATTGGAAGTTCCCTGAGGTGCAAACATGTAGCATTAATGATCTACCTTGCTTGTTTAAGGACAATGTTCAGTTTATAAATAGTGATACAAGAATCCTTGTATACATGCCTGACACAGTTCTTTGGTCACAACTAATGAAATTGAATGCCATCAATACATATTAGGCAAGGTAGAATGTAAGATAGAATCTACTTTACAACATATAATATAACAAAAATAAACATCTATACAGTCATATAAAGTTGTCACCACACCAATAAAGCAATTAAAAACCAAAATAAAAATAGGAATAGGCTTGGATTGTTATGGTTACTCTAAAAAAATGTTAAAAAGGATCGATATGTTAATATGGAAAATAGTGTAGTTGATTATAATTTATTGAGCCTAACGGGTTAGCGCAATCGAATGTCATTAATGTTAGTGGGTATTTGGCTAGTTCTGTGCTGGCAGGTGCCTTGTTCAAAATCCCTTGGGTGAGGTGCACTAGTCAATGCTAATGGGTTTACCAAGGATGCCATCCATGAATGTGGGGAAACATCCATTGGGATTCCCCAGAGAGTTTTTCTTGGAAAGAATAAAAATAGGATTTACTAAAGAGAAATTTTGAGATGCATACAAGGTACACCAAGTAAAATCAACTCTATAGGGACAAACCATAAAAGAAGGAAAAATACAGATGCTTTTACCTATGTTCCCTTGTGAGTGTGTGCTTCATGTGAGATTTTACCATGGAGATCACCTTCTCCTTTGCACCTTCAACTTTGCGGACTCCATTTTCATGAGGTTTACTAAATGAAGTGCCATTGTTTAGCTGATGATGTAAACTGTTACTTCTTTAAGATAATCTTATACCCAATATCTCATTAGAAACACTAGGTGTTGGCAGACTATTATTTCCAACATCCCTACATGAGATCTCCTCTATTATCCTTTTTGGATTTTCCAAATAGTTAGTAGTTGCATGAATGTGTCTATCTTGACTATATTTAGTTCTTGATCATACATGAGCAGTTAAGATGCTTTCGCTCACAACACACGACCTTGAATTGCCCATAAATTCTTATAAATCATATTTTTATGACCAAAAGATGATCCTTGTTAATATCTTCCACCTATATAAGAATTAGTCAGATCTATATTATCTTCTCTTGATGTTAGAGTACATTCCATCATTGCCCATGCCTGATCAACATCATATTTAACGTATAATTTTCAATCAGTAAAACAGGGGCTAAATTACTTCTCTGAGTTGATTGATGAAAGAGAAGTGACTTGCTATTGGGTGTGGGTTGTACAATTACATCAGTCCCATCTCCGACCCAAATCTGTCAAGGGAAGAGCTAGGTGGAAACTACTAAAAGCCTTTTCTTGGTACAGACCAATTGTCATGTAAAGCCTGTACACGCTCCTGAAGTATGTGTTGACTTGAGAGAGTTTTTGTGCGTACAATGGATACTTGGGATGTAGTCCTAGATACTTCAGCTTGCCTAAGTGAAGCCCTTGCTACATCTGGCAATCTAGGAGATGAATTTGGAGTGCTTTGTCACAAAATCCTTCTATGAATTATTCTTACGTGAGTTGACCTTGTCTTTGTGGGAGGAGCAAAAAAAGAAGAAGGTGGTAATAAATTGAGCTGTAAGTTTATTATTTCTACAACCATCCCAATTGGAGAATCTTCCACAAATCCTCTGATTCCTAAGCTCTATCCCCATTGTCAAAAACAAGCACAAAATCCTCAACATATTCATCATGTGTGCTAGATTGTCTGGGCATAGATGTTTGATAGCCTTGACAATACCAATCTCCTCTAGGAATATCCCTTCCAAGGCCAACACAATATGTATGATATGTTGAATCATATAGCGATCATAGAAGAATAAAAGATCACCATCAGTAGCCTCATTACAATCTAAGAAAACTATATTTACATAGGGATCAAGAAATTCCATTACTTCTTCTTTTGAAGATTGATATACTTGCCAAACGGAACCAAATCATATGAGCAAATAGTCCTTAAAATGCAGAAAAAACTGCTCAAATTTCAACCCTACGTATGAAAATAAATAATCATGCTTCATAGGAAAGATAGTAAGATAAAGGAAAGGAAATATCTTTAAGAAATCCAACAAGGTGTTGTAACTAGAAACTGATATCACCAAATTGTAAATCACCAACAAACACAAGGATTGATAGAATAAAAGGATGAAATAAAATGAACTAGACCCAGGGGAACTCAAATGTATATGTCTTTCAAGATGAACCTATAAATTCAAAGAACCCTAATAAATAAAGATTATTGTTGAAAATATAACATAAGCTACTCCAAATAGTTATTGGGAAAATAACTAAATTCTAGCATTAAAACAAGGGTATAAACATGTTGTCCAATGGCAAAGTTTAAAGTAGTTAAAAACATCACGGGCA
This sequence comes from Pinus taeda, assembly GCA_000404065.3. Taxonomy (NCBI): domain Eukaryota; kingdom Viridiplantae; phylum Streptophyta; class Pinopsida; order Pinales; family Pinaceae; genus Pinus; species Pinus taeda. The sequence continues at coordinate 286,864 of APFE031206758.1, forward strand.
TGTTGCAAAGCCAATTCCTATCATTGAAATCAAGAAAAATACCATTGGAATCTCAAGCTTGGATCCACTTCTCTATTGAATCTATTCATCTACTTCTCTACTCAATCTATTATAACTACACCAAATGGTGCCACATGATAAATAAATCATAACTTTAACAGATATTTTCAAAGAAAGGCTATCTGTTGGACATTGGAATGAGTGATGCATGAGCATCCACAGTCCATTAGTGTTCTTGCATCACCAAAAACTTGTTTAAATTCCAACATCTCGTTCATGTTTAATCATCAATTTGTGCTTGTGAGACTTACATGAGCCCACAGGAGATCACTCTTAGCTTCACTGACTCCCACTTTAAAAATGACATTTCTAAAAATAGTCGGGAGGAAAGGAAAGATACAATGTACTTAGTTTATTCACCCATTACAGTGGAACCACAATAAAAAAAAGAGGAGTTGAGATGACGGATTGCTGCTACTGGAGAAATAAGATAAAAACAAAGAGATACCAAATTAACAGAAATAAATTAGGCTGTGATGGCATGGCATCACAGATCTTTTTGTTTGCATAAACATCTTGTTGTATGATGAAACATAAATCAGCTCCAGCAATAATTAAGACATTCATTCCAAAGGAGGAGAGCACTGAGAAAGATTTTTTAACATAGACCAGAAATCACTAGGCTAAAGTGGAAGAATTCATTGAGGAAAACAAATTAAGAGAAGAAACATACTCTCTCGAGAAGAAGGCAGTGACTTCCAGAAATGAAATTGAGAAAAATAATTGGGAAAGAAGATCCTTGAAGCAATTGAGGCATATCACTAGGCAATTGAGGAAGATCTCTCCACTTAAAATGAAGGAGATTGTTAAGTAATAATCAATGAGTAGCAAGAAAGGTAAATTCCTAGAAAGAGAACTAGAATGGAATATATATCTAAACAAGAAACCGTGCAACTCATTGTTATGTGAGAAATAGAGTATTTCTTTTTAGTCATCCCATCTTAATCATGTGCATGAGGATCAATTTCTACCACAAAGTGAATGTAATTAAGTAGCATCACTGTTATTTCACTAATTTACTTGAATGTTATAATACAAGTTCAATGATAAAATCCTCATGTGGAATTGTTTGGGTTCTATTTAGTGATGCACATTGATTGTGATTGACACCATCCACTCAGATGGGTAGTAAATTTTATTTCTTATCTACCTACAGTAGATTAGTATGCATTTGTGCAGGTTTTGCATTTTCCAACGCCCATCGATTAGTATTAAAGTAGGAAGAACCTGCAGTGAGGCAAATCCAACAAAGGAGTGAGAAAAAAATTTAGGCATTTCTTGTCTGTCAAGAAAAACCCAACAACACTATGGTTTGTAGGGTTTCTCTGATTTTGGGAATGGGAGGGTTTAAGTTTATTATATTTCTGCTTCTTTTGATTGATCTTTATTCCTTTGTATTGTTTGAATAGTAGGCCCTTGTTTTAACTTATCACAATGGTCCGTTGCTCACCAGTAGTCTTACCATGGATGTTCATCTGATTTGGTATGGCAGATTCAGCCTTGCTCAACATTCCATTGTGGCAGATTTTGTTTCGTCCTTGGAAGCCAACAAGACCCTAGAGCCCTCTTTGTACAGCTAGTTGAAAACCACTCAGAGATACCATGGTCAATCCAACAAGGCCATCTCCATAGCAAATACAAGGCTAGGAAAGCAGACGTTGGATGCTAGTTATTCCCTTTGCATATCTTTGAAGTGGAGCGAAATTATAGCTCTAGTGGAAGGATCAATTTCTTCCAAAGCTCTGCTGGAGAAAGGAAATTCCATGTATTTGGTACTCACATCTAATGATGTTACTATAGAGGGCTGATGTATTCTCCACAAATGCAATTGAGCACAATCATTGGGCAAGAAGATCCTTGGATTAATTGAGGCATATCACTGGGAAATTGAGGAAGATCACTCCACTGAAAATGAAGGAGATTGTTAAGGAATAATCATTGAGTAGCAAGAAGGGTAAACTCATGGAAAGAGAACTTGCATGATTATGGGAAACAGTTCTCACGTATACTTGTCTACATGGGGAAGATCACAATTACTCTATGCCCAAAAATATAATAGTGAATAGTGTCTAACTAAATGAAAACCCTAACCATCGACCCAATCTCCATTTATGAGGATTCAACCAATGCTCCTTCCTTAAGGTAACCAATTATAATTATTGATGGCACATTTTTCTAACTCAATGAACCTTGTATTGACTAGGGGGAGTTAGATGGAACCTCAATGAATTCAAGGTGAGGGAAATAACCAAAGTTCAACATATACCATAATAACCTATAGGTATGTCTTTATACCAGGGGCATGATACAAGTATAAGGAACTCTATTAATGGGGGGGTTTGTTGGTGTTGAGTTATGCAATGGGTATGTATTTACTCTCAATTACAGTGCCTTTTTCCTCTTTTCTTATCTCTATCATACTTGATACACTATCATATTCATGGATTATGATAAGAAATTAATGAAATACTTTGATTAAGATTTAGCCACCATAACTAACTCTTAATCATTTTTATGCAGAAAAACGACGAAAGGAATAGCTATTGTTCCCTAGATACGGAACAACATAAACTAACAAAGGAGGAATAAGGAATGTTGGTTGCAGTTAGGCCAGAGGATGAATCAGGAGGATCATCACTAAACAAGAGGAATGTCTGAAGATAACATTCAGTTGTCAATCCCTCAGGATCCTCCGATCCTCAGGGATCACATTTATCTTTTACCTTTTTTTACTATAAATGTGAAAATTGTGGGACGAAAGGGGGATCAATCAATCTCGGTTTATTTCAAATTGTAATTTTAATTTACAGACTGGTGTTTTTGAGGGAGACAACTATATTGTAATAAGGATTGATTTCAATGGTTAATACATAATTTACATTACTGTTCATTCGTATTCTCTGAAGTAGCTCAACAGTATTCACTGGTGGCTAAGGGCCTGACCTCTGGTGGATCACTGCCACCCTTTGTGTTATATTTTATAATTTATGAAAGTTTGAGTGGTTTGATGTTTTTTGTTCTCTGTGAGTTTATCTTATTTGTTATTTGCTGATTTCCTATATTGAAGTTTAAGTTTACCTTCCTTATGTGATTCACAGCTTTGTCATTTGATTCCATTTATGCTTACTGTAGATTAAATTGATTATTAGTTAACGCATTGAATCTTGTTGAGTGTGGTTATTATAAAATCAGCTGAAAGATATTGGTTAATATTACTGAACTCTCAATTGATAGCATTTCCATTTGAATCGCGTAGTTGAGATTGAGTGTGGTTTATATAGAATCAGCTAGAAGAGATTGGTTAATGCTACTACGCTCTCGGTTGATGTTATTGTCAATTTAATTGCTTGTTTGAGATTTGATTACGATTTCTGTTGAAGATTAAGTCTTGATGCTTAGATGTAGTATTCGCTTTAATAGTAGCAAGTTGAGTTTTATAAATGCAACCATTTACTCTTGTGTCAAAGGTTTATACTTCATTTTAAAAAGCATTACTCTTTGGATTTATAGCTTGCATATATTGTGTACACTCTTGGAATACAACGACTTGCCCAGGTTGATAATTAATGTGAGGCAATTAGGAATTTTAAAAGAAACCTATTAGCAACCAACATTTTTGTGCCGTTTCCGAGGAGAGTGTTGCCATTTTACAAAGTGTGATGTCTATTTGATAATTGTTGTTGGGAAAGAATTGGGTATTGAAAATGGGAGGTAAGAACCTACGTAACGAGCAAGTAAAGTGCTTGCTCCTCCACCCATTTTTTAGCACAATTGCGTAGAAGTGAAGTAGGTGTTTGATTTTTGTCTAATAAGGGAGAACTGGATATTAAAAATGGAAGGTAAGAACCTGCGTAAGGAGCAAGTAAAATGCCTACTCCTCCACATGCTTTCTAGAAGAATTTCTAGTAATTCAAAGTAGAAATAAATGTTTGAATTTCTGCATGAATGACTAAGAAGAAAAGACCAGAAAACGATATAATCCAACATCTCAAACCTCAAAAATCGAAGGGACCGATGACCCTTGGACGATCAAATTTTATTGATGAAATCATAAGGAAAACTAAGTCTCAGCCATCAGTAGGACCCTGAAATGTTGCTTCTAGATACCCTACTATCTCCCTTCAGGCCACAAGACCACCATTTGTAGCCTACACTCAGGTTCACAGTAAAACTGAAGGGATTGAACAGAGTTTTCAAGATATTGAAAATTTACGATCATTTCCCTCACAAGAAGGGAATTCTTGCAACCTCCGTGAAGGAGATGGAGAAACAGGTAAATCTGAGGTTAAATCAGCAGAACCAATATCCCCTGAGGTAGTAATTGAGCAGAGGACACCCAATGTCCCAGATCAAGGAGTGCTGTTAAAACCATTCCCGCCTCTTCTGGACATCCTAGAAAAAATTCTCCAGCTCCGGAGATCCTAGAAGGATACTGGCATATTTTTGACCAAATGGACAATAATCGACAACCACCCTAGACCTTTACACTACAGTATCCTATTATTGACACAACTATCAATGGCCCATGAAAGCTATCCCAGTAAAAAGTATTCCCACCTTTCATGCACTCACTTCAGAAGATCCAGATGCATTCCTGTTTGAATTTGATTTCCTATGTATTGGTTATGATTACACCACCGACCCCCAGAAACTAAAGTTGTTCCCCTCCACTTTAAAGGGACCAGCCCTGCATTGTTTTATGGGACTAGGTGGAGGCACCATCAATGATTGGGACCAAATGAAAACTGCCTTCCTTAAAAAATATCAAGATTATTTCAGATCTAGAGAACTAAAAGATGATATATTCCAAATGGTAGAAAGGCCTAGCAAAACTTTGGAAGAATATGTGGAGCATTTCCAATATAACCTCCAAAGGTCTCCTTACACAAACCTACCTGATAATGTTCTAAAAACTGTGATGATTAAAGGGATGAAAGACCAATGGATAGAGACATTAAATATCATGGGTAAGGGTGATATTTATCAAGAAGACTATGCTAATGTTATTGATTTGTGTATCAAGTGCTTGAGGGGTAGTACAAGACTGAAACCAGCTAGATGTGATGCGATCACTAGGGACAACAAACTCTCTAGAGGATGTGTTACTCGTTCTGAAATTTGCAACCTACTGGAAGATTTCAAAACAGATATCCCGAGAACCTTGACAACATAGTTAGACATCATGCAAGCCAACCAGAAGGAGGCTGAAGGAGAGCAGAACCTCGTTATTTTTTGCCCCCGATGCAGAAAAAACATAGTCATAAAGGATGCCCATTGGATATGGTACATACATGTGCCATATGCACTAAGGAACATGTCACAGAAAGTTCCCATCACTCGCAGGATTAAAAGCGGTCTTCAAGGAGGCAAAGGAAGAAACAAAACCAGTGTACCTGTTAAACCAGCGTCACCAATGGCAAGCACGACAAACAGGTATGCCTACTAACCCATCTTCATTCTTTTAGCCTTCACAATATAATTCCTAGCAATATACAGGAGCAACATGGTAGAACCAGCCACCTTTTCCTAATTGGCCACCACAAGCATTCTCCATGCCACCTTGGTCCAATCAGTCAAACCTAAACAATAGTTGGCCAAAACCCTCTTACCTACCATCATTCTGGTAGAACAACCCATATCCATCTCAATGGTCCCCCTCTACTTCACAAAACGAAAACTGGCAATCAAGCTGGCAAAGATCCAAGAACTAGCCAGTAGGGATAGTCCCTCTGCCTCAACCCATGGCACCAACACCTTATAAGTTGCAGCGGAATCCCCAATCCAATCTACGACTGCAACCACCAGCCCAACCCAACCCAAATCCTAACAACATAACAATCCAATTGGTACAAATCATTGAAGGTCTGGATCTAGATACTGAGTTGAGAGAATGTAATGAACTCAAATTGAGGTCTGGACAAATAATCACCCCAGAGAATGATAAAAATCTGCAACTTGAAGAACCTTACCCAAATAAGTCATTGACTATAGAATAAACACCTGAAAAGGAAAATACAGTCAAGCAGAAAAGTCACAAACAGATCAATACCTCTTCTCCACCATTCCCAGAAATATTGATTATACCTCGCCCGATCGAATATCTCGACTTCGATCTCCTCGGAGAACTAAAAAATCTTTGCGTAAAAACACCCCTCCATTAGGCTATTTAAGACATTCCAATCTATGCAAAAGTCTACGAGGAAAATAAAGCCAACACCAACTGTCTATGTAGTAGGAACTTTGTCTGATCTATAATTAGGCAAAAGGAACCGGTGAAATATGAAGATCTAGGAAACTCTATTGTGATGGTGTGTGTAGATTCTTGGGAATACCCGAGAATGTTTTTGATTATTAATCCTAGAAACCAGCTAGATGGAGATCCTCTAATATTAGGAAGACCTTGGCTAACAACTGCAGATGCTTATATAAGCTACTGAACAGGCAGTATGACTATAACTAGAGGGATTGATGTGAAGAACCTAGCTTTATACCCTCCAACTCAGTCAAGCCTAACCATAATAAAAACTAGGAAGTAGCCTGTAACATATTTAACCGAAATATTCCATCACCATTAATTGTAGAAAATGCCTTGAATTTAAAAAACCAAATAGAAGACAATATTATTAACACTTACATTAACCACCCTGCTACTGTATCTAATCTAAAATGTCACATGATTGAAGCATTCCTTGATAATGAAACTGAAGAAGATCCCTTAAAAGATATCAATGACCAAACAATACCAACGACAACTATCTATAATAGCAAAACTATTGAAATTTAGCCAGGGAAAATCCTTAACATTAACAAAAACTTGAGTGATGACCAGTAGTAGAAGCTTATTCAAACCCTTAGGAAACATAAATGGGCTTTCACTTGGAATTACCCAGATATGAAAGGGATTGACCCTCAACTATGTATGCACCACATCTACACTGAAAAATATGCAAGACCCATTTCACAACCTCAACGTAGATTGAACCCTCACCTAAAGGATATTGTTAAAGACGAACTGTAGAAACTATTAGATGTGAATTTTATTTATCCTATATCTGACAGTAAATGGGTCTCTCCATTAGTTTTGGTTCCCAAAAAGAATCGGAAATGGCGTATATGTGTCAATTACATAGAGCTTAACAAAGCAATACAAAAAGACCATTTTCCCCTTCCATTTATTGACCAGGTTCTAGATACATTGGCAGGTAAAAAATTCTTCTCTTTTCTGGATGGCTTCAATGGCTACAACCAAATCCAAATTACCCCCAAAGACCAAGATAAGACTACCTTCACCTACCCCTGGGGGACGTTTTCTGACAGGGTATTACCTTTTGGACTGTGCAACACTCCTGCTACATTCCAAAGAGCCATACTTAGTATCTTTGCAGATTTGATAAACGAGGGATTAGAAGTATACATTCAAGATTTCAAACCCTATGGAGATGACTTCGAGCAGGCATTATAGGCATTGGAGAATGTCCTAGAAAGATGCATTGCTACTAGGCTCTGCTTGAGCCATGAGAAATGCCATATGATGATGACAGAGGTCTTGATCCTGGGCCATTACATCTCTATAGCTAGAATTCAGGTATATCCAACAAAAATACAGGTAATCCTCTTACTAGCTACCCTCTACACTCAAATAGAGCTACGCAGCTTTTTCATATTTTATAGATATTATCGAAGATTTATAAAAATATTTTCACAAATTGCGTCACCATTATATGCTTTGATAGGAAATATTGCTTTTATATGGACTGACAAATGTGACATTTCTTTTGGAGAATTAAAATGGCTAGCCTCAACAACACCAGTATTACAAGGCCCGAACTGGGATATACCATTCCAGATCTCATCAGACGCATCAGATACAACCATTGGAGCAGTTCTTGGCGAGGAAGAAGACAAGAAACCCTATGCGATATACTACATCAAGAAAAATTTAACTCCTGCTGAGTTAAATTACACAGTAACAGAGAAGGAGTTTCTAACTATAATCTACATTATTAATAAATTTAGACACTATATAATATGATACCTTGTAGTCATGTATACTGATCACTCTTCTATCAAATATTTTGCTAATAAAATTATTACGAATGGAAGAGTGACACGATGGTTAATCCTTTTGCAGGAATTTGACATAAAAATTAAGGATCGACCAGGAAAGGAAAATCTAGTGTCAGACTTCCTCTCCCAAGTGCCAAGAACATATGATGCAGTGGTAGTAGAAGACCAATTCCCCGATGAGCACCTTTTCACTGTGACAGTGAAAACACTGTGGTATGTGGATGTGGTGAAACTACCCAAACACTTGACACCCATAGAAAGGAAATTAATAGTGCAACGCAGCGCTTGGTTCTCCTAGATCAAAGGATACCTCTTTCACACAGGAGCCGATATGCATATCCGTAGGTGTGTTAGAGGAGAATAAATCTATGATATCCTAAAATCCTGCGACGATGGACCTTGTGGTGGAGATTTTGTAGACCGCAGGACTGGACATAAAATTTTGATGGGCTATTTTTGGCGCATGACTTTTAAGGACGCTAAGAAATTTGTTCAGGCATGTGATAGCTGCCAAAGAATGGGCCACCCTGGCTAGTCTAATGAGATGCCCCTACATCCACAACTAGTTATCGAAGCCTTTCAACGCTGGGCGCTAGACTTTGTCGGCCCAATAAATCCACCATCTAATCAAATATCATATATACTGGTTGCAAAGGAATACATGACTAAATGGGTGGAGGCAGTAGCCTTACCAAGAGCAACAAAGGAAACAGTAATCAATTTTCTCTTTGAAATTTTCATGCGATATGGTCTGCCCAAAGAAATAATTATGGATGGAGGGACACAATTTGTAGGCCATAATATTACTTCGACACTAAAAAAACATCACATTTTGCACATAATCACCTCTCCATACCACCCGCAGGCAAATAACCAAGTAGAGAGTACCAACAAGATAATCAAGGCCATTCTAACAAAGACAGTCGCCTCACATAGACATGACTGGACACCCAATTTCCAGAAGCCCTATGGGCATATCACATCACTTAGAGGAATACAATAGGATACTCCCCATATCAGCTGGTGTTTGGTAAGGAACCTATCTTACCCATAGAATTTGAAATTCAGACATTAAGGATAGCCCAAGAAGTGGGGTTGGATTTGAATGAAGCACATGTTAACTTACAACAAATAAATGAATTATATGAAATCTGTCTATTAGCTCTTCAACATACTGCAATTATTCAACTACAAAGAGAAAAATGGCATGATGCCCTCTTCAAGAAAAAGACATTCCATGAGGGCGATTGGGCGCTTCTCTATGATTCCAAGTGCGAAGACTTCCTGAGCAAACTCTAGACTAGGTGGTTAGGTCCCTACAAGATAAAAGAAGTACACGATAATGACACCCTTACACTGGCCACCATTGATGGGTCTGGCTATTCCTTTAAAGAAAATGGGCATTTGGTACACCTCTACCATAAACCGCTTACAAGGGAATCCTTTTGCCAACAGATACATGAAGATTCTACGATAGAAATTCTTGCTGCAAAAGGAAACTCTTCGGCAGCAGCAGTTCTGTAAAAAAAAAGTGATTTTTTGAGACATGTAAATACATTTGTTTTTTCTTTTTTCTTTTTTATCATATCCTTTCTGTTGTTTAGAGCAGTAGGGATGATTGTTGTCTGTGTTTTTTTTTTCTCCTTCTTTTCATTTGCAGTTCCCTACAGGGAACAACTGTTGTTCCCTACAGGGAGCAACTGTTGTTCCCTACAGGGAACAATTGTTGTTCCCTAAAGGGAACAACACTTTTTTGTGTGTTTTCATTTTTTCTTCCCTAAAGGGAACAACACTTTTTCATGTGTTTTCATTTGTTGTTCCCTACAGGGAACAACTGTTGTTTCCTACAGGGAACAGTTGTGTTCCCTACAGGGAACAACTAATGTTCCCTACAGGGAACAACTGATGTTCCTTAAAGGGAACAACACTTTTTCGTGTGTTTTCATTTGTTGTTCCCTACAGGGAACAACTGTTGTTGCCTAAGGGGAACATCACTTTTTCATGTGTTTTCATGTGTTGTTCCCTACAAGGAACAACTGTTGTTCCCTAAAGGGAACATCACTCTTTGTGTGCTTTCTTTTGTTGTTCCCTATAGGGAACAGCTACTGTTCATTTGCTATTCCCTATAGGGAACAGCTAATGTTCCGTAAAGGGAACAACTGCTATTCCCTAAAGGGAACAACACTCTTTCCGTGTGTTTTTGTTCTTCCCTACAAGGAATAACTGTTGTTCCCTAACAAGGAACAACACTTTCTGCGAGTATTTTTTATTTTGTTGTTCCTTACAGGGGACAACTGCTATTCCCTAAAGGTAAAAACACTTTTTTTAGTGTGTTTGTTGTTTCCTCCAGGGAACATTTGTTGTTCCCTAAAGGGAACAACACTTTGTGACTATTTTTTAAAACAACCCTTTCTTCCCCTTGCATGATCATTCCGAGCCCATCCCAACTCATTTTTTTCACTCTTTATGACATAGAGTACAATACATATATGAGGAAAACAAGTATGGAGTCTATCGAAGTAGGAAAATATCCTTAAAATTATTATCTTTAACAAGATTGTTTTGTGATGATCGAAAGAGAAAGGACACAATTATATATATCACTTTATTGTCCTCATTTCTACTATAAATGATATTGGTTGATTATCTTCACCATGCTCGTTAATGATATTGATTGATTATTATCAATAAGATTATGGGTATATTTTTTTTTTTCTATTGATATGTTTAAACTTATTCCTCCATCCCTACTCTTAGGGAGTACTAAGCCATCCTCTATATATAAAATGGGGAGTGTTCAAAAAAAATAAAATAAAGATAAATAAATAAATAAATTTCACTAACAATTTTATGTTTTTGGTCTACAGATGGAGGATAGGGGGTCTCATCACGAGCCAACCTACCATGTTCATAGGGATGAGGCGAAGTGGCATTCCCACTATAGCCACCACACCAGGGATATGATCCAATGGATAAATCAAGAAACAAAATCCTTGGAACAGGAGGTCTCATCATGAGCCGGCCTGACCACTTTCGCTACTTCCCAGTGAATGGCAAGGTGTGCATCTGTTCACCATGCCAGCACATTGATATCTATGGTGGACATTATAATACACTTCCCCAACTATACATAGAGGATCCTAGTTCCTAAGGGTTATAAAGAAACTTTGTCGAGGCTATTGATACCTACAAACAATAGCAACCCTGCTTATGGTATTGAAATTTTATTTCCTACATCAATAATTATTACAAGATCCTATTCTTATTTTTTAAATTTTTTTGTAGAGAGATTATTTCCCTAACTTACCTTACCTTGAACCTTGATGCATGAGTTAATTTTTTTTCTAAAACATTCACATCATTTTCAAGTGGAATAACGACGGTAAGGTATCATCTCTTATGGATGCTATCCTTTTTACTTATCGCATCACCTCACAGCATCTTATCACTCATTAATAATTCTCGTTATATGCCTTGTCTTCATTACTCAAAAATCCTTTTATGATCCTTTCATTAATATAAGTACTTTTCCACCTTTACTGCCCAATCCATCACCCCTGTACTTCATCGCCAGAACGTCATCTTTTTGTCCATTTGGTCATATGCAACCTTTAAGTTCGAGAGGGGGTAGGGACCTCTAGTACACTCATGCATGCACTGTCATAATTTTATTGGATTTTGTAGGATAATACAACATCCCATAATCACAGAGCATGTGGCATTAGAACAGTCCTCAATTTAACGGTATTTATTTTTAAAAAACATCACCTGATAGAGTTGTTACAACTACTTGTTTTTCCATCTCTCGGATCTGCTTATTGTTGTGCTTTTTCCACTACACTAATCGTTTGCAGGAGTAGGAAGAACTAAAGCATCATGGGAGGTAAAACAGTGCAACGAGAACGTTTAATACTGGTGGTCTTCGATGGAGCCAGGGAAACTCTAGCTCACACAGGATGGATAACATATTTTACAAGATGCTTATATAAGTTGCCGAACACGTAGTATGACTATAACTAGAGGGAATGATGTGAGGAACCTAGCTTTATACCCTCCAGCTCAGCCAAGCCTAACCATAATAAAAACTAGGAAGAAATCTCTAACATATTTAACCAAAAATATTTGATCACCATTAACTATAGCAGATGCTCTTGAATTTAAAAACCAAATAGAAGACAATATTATTGACACTTGCATTAACCACCTTGCTACTGTATCTAATCTAAAATGTCACATGATTGAAGTAGTCCTTGATAATGAAATTGAAGAATATCCTTTAAAAGATATCAATGACCAAACAATACCAAAAACAATTGTCTATAATAGCAAACCTATTGAAATTGAGCCAAGGAAAATCCTTAACATTAACAAAAACTTGAGTGATGACCAACAACAGAAGCTTATTCAAATCCTTAGGAAATATAAAGGGGCTTTCTCTTGGGCTTACCCAGATATGAAAGGGATTGACCCTCAACTATGTATGCACCACATCTACACTAAAAAATATGCAAGACCCATTTGAAAACCTCAGCGTAGATTGAACCCTCACCTAAAGGATATGGTTAAAGACAAACTGCGGAAACTGTTAGATGTGAATTTTATCTATCCTATATTTGACAGCAAATGGGTCTCTCCATTAGTTGTGGTTCCCAAAAAGAATGGGAAATGGTATATATGCATCGATTACAGATATATTAACAAAGAAACGCATTTTCCCCTTCCATTTATTGACCAGGTTGTAGACACATTGGTAGGTAAAAAATTCTTCTCTTTTCTAGATGGCTTCAGTGGCTACAACCAAATCCAAATTTCCCTCGAAGACCAAGATAAGACTACCTTCACCTCCCCTAGGGGGCATTTTCTTACAGGGTATTACCTTTTGGACTTTCCAATGCACCTACGACATTCCAAAGAGTCATACTCAGTATCTTTGCAGATTTGATAAACGAGGGATTAGAAGTATACATGGAAAATTTCACACCCTATGGAGATGATTTTGAGTGGGCATTACAGACATTCGAGAAAGTCCTGGAAAGACACATTGCTACTAGGCTCTGGTTGAGCCATGAGAAATACCATATCATGATGACAGAGGGTTTGATCCTGGGACATTACATCTCTATAGTTGGAATTCAGGTAGATCCAGCAAAAATACAGGTAATCCTCTTACTAGCTACCGCTTGCACTTAAATAGAGGTATGTATTTTTTTGGGATTTTCTGGATATTATCGGAGATTTATAAAAAAAATATTCACAAATGGTGGCACCATTATATGCTTTGATAGGAAATATTGATTTTATATAGACTGACAAATGTGACATTGCTTTTGCAGAATTAAAACGACTAGTATCAACAACACCAGTATTACGAGGCACGAACTGGGATATACCATTCCAGATTTCATCAGACACATCAGATACAACCATTGGAGCAGTTCTTGGCCAATAATAAGACAAGAAAACCTATGTGATATAATACATCGCAAAAATTTAACTCCTGTTGAGTTAAATTACACAGTAATAGAGAAGGAGTTTCTAGTTGTAACCTATGCTATTAATAAATTCACACACTATATAACATGATACCCTATAGTCCTGTATACTAATCACTCTACTATCAAATATTTAGCTAATAAACTTATTATGAATGGAAGAGTGACACGATGGTTAATTGTTTTGTAGGAATTTGACATAACAATTAAGGATCGACCAGGAAAGGAAAATCTGGTGGCAGACTTCCTCTCTCGAGTGCCAAGAACAGATGACACAGTGTTGGTAGAAGAATAGTTCCTAGATGATCACTTGTTCGCTATGACAGTGAAAACACTATGGTATGTGGATGTGGCAAATTACTTAGCATTGAGGAAACTACCCAAATGCCTGACACCTAGAGAAAGGAAATTGATAGTGCAACACAACACTCGGTTCTCCTAGATCGGATGATACCTCTTTCACATAGGAGCTGATATGCATATCTGGAGGTGTGTCAGAGAATACGAAATCTACAATATCATAAAAGCCTGCCATGATGGACCTTGCACTGGAAATTTTGCAAACCGCGAGACTGGACATAAAATTTTACAGATGGGCTATTTTTGGTTATTTTAAAGGATGATAAGAAATGTGTTTAGGCATGCGATAGCTACCAAAGGATGGGCCACCCTGGCCAGTTTGATGAGATGCCCCTACACCCACAACTAGTTATTGAACCCTTTGATCGCTGGGCACTAGACTTCATCAACCCAATAAATCCACCATGTAATCAAAAATCATATATATTAGCTGCAATGGAATATGTGAATAAATGGGTGGAGGCAGTAGCCTTACCAAGAGCAACAGAGGAAACAGTAATCAATTTTCTCTTTGAGATTTTCATGCGGTATGGTTTTCCCAGAGAAATAATTACAGATGGAGGGCCATAATTTGTAGGCCATAAGATTGCTTCCACACTAAAAAATCATCACATTTGGCATAGAATCACCTCTCCATACCACCCATAGGTAAACAACCAGGTAGAGACTACAAACAAGGTAATCAAGGCTATTCTAACAAAGACAGTTGCCTCGCATAGACGCAACTGAACTATCTGATTGCCAGAAGCCCTATGGGCATATCGCACGACCTGGAGGAATACCACAGGATACTCCCCATACCAGTTGGTGTTTGGTAAGGAACCTATCTTCCCCATAGAATTTGAAATTCAGACATTGAGGATATCCCAAGAAGTGGGGTTGGATTTGAATGAAACACAGGTTAATAGATTACAACAAATAAATGAATTAGATGAAATCGGGCTATTAGCTCTTCAACATACTGCAATTATTCAACAACAAAGAGAAAAATGGCATGACGCCCTCATCAAGAAAAAGACATTCCATGAGGGAAACTGGGCGCTTCTCAATAATTCCAATTTCCAAGACTTCCCGAGCAAACTCCAGACTAGGTGGTTAGGTCTGTACGAGATACAAGAAGTTCATGATAATGGCACCCTTACATTGGCCACCATTGATGGGTCTGGCTACTCCTTTAAAGAAAATGGACATTGGGTACACCTCTACCATAAACCTCTTACAAGGGAATCCTTTTGCCAATAGATACGTGAAGATTCTATGATACAAATTCTTGTTGCAAAAGGCAACTCTTTGGTAGCACTAGTTCTGTAAAAAAAAAGAGTGATTTTTTTAGACTTGTAAATACAATTGTTTTTGGTTTGCTCTTTTTTATCATATCCCTTCTATTGTTTAGAGCAGTAGGGATGATTGTTGTCTGTGTTTTTTTCTCTCGTTTTCATTTGTTGTTCCCTATAGGGAACAACTATTGTTCCCTACAGTGAAGAACTGTTGTTCCCTAAAGGGAACACCACTTTTTAGTGTGTTTTCATTTTTTGTTCCCTAAAGGGAACAACACTTTTTCATGTGTTTTCATTTGTTGTTCCCTATAGGGAATAGTTGTTGTTCCCTAAAGGGAAAAACACTTTTTCGTGTGTTTTCATTTTTTGTTCCGTATAGGGAGCAACACTTTTTCTTATGCTTTCATTTGTTGTTCCCTACGGGGAACAACTGCTGTCCCTAAAGGGAACAACACTTTTTCACATGTTTTCATTTGTTTTTCGCTAAAAGGGAACAATTATTGCTCCCTAAAGGGAACAACACTTTTTCGTGTGTTTTCATTTGTTGTGCCCTACATGGAACAACTGATGTTCCCTACAGGGAATAGCTACTATTCCCTACAGGGAATAACTGTTGTTCACTAAAGGGAACATCATTTTTTCATGTGTTTTCATCAGATGTTCCCTACAGGGAACAACTACTATTCCCTAAAGGGAACAACACTTTTCGTGTGCTTTCTTTTGATGTTCCCTACAGGGAACAACTGTTGTTCGCTACAAGGAATAACTGTTGTTCCCTAAAGGGAACATCACTTTTTCAGGCGTGTTCATTTGTTGTTCCCTAAAGGGAACATCACTCTTTCCAGGCATTTTTGTTGTTCCCTAACAAGCAACAACACTTTCTGCTAGTATTTTTTTCTCTATGTTCCCTAAAGGGAACAACACTTTTTTGAGTGCGTCTATTGTTTTCTCTAGGGAATAGCTACTATTCCCCAAAGGGAACACCACTTTCTGATTATTTTTGAAAACAACCCTTTCTTCCCCTTGCATGATCATTCCTAGCCCATTCCAAATCATTTTTTTCCCTCTTTATGACATAGAGTACAATACATATATGAGGACAACAAGTGTGGAGTCTATCGAATCAGGCGAATATCCTGAACATTATAATACTTATCAAGATTTCTTTCTGATGATCAAAAGAGAAAGGACACAATTTTCTATATCACTTTACTATCCTCATTTCTGCTAAAAGTGATATTGATTGATTATCTTGACCATGTTGGTTAATGATATTGATTGATTATTATCAATAAGATTATGGGTATTTTTTTTTCTATTGACATGTTTAAACTTATTCCGTCATCCCTACTTTTAAGGAGTACGTAGCCACCCTCTATATATAAATGGGGACTGTTAAAAAAAAATAAAAATAAAGATAAATAAATAAATAAATTTCACTAACAATTTTATTTTTTTAATCTACAGATGGAGGATAGCGGGTCTCATCATGAGCTAGCCTACCATGTTCATAGGGATGAGGCGAAGTGGCATTCCCACTATGGCCACCACACCAGGGATATGACCCAATGGATGCATCAAGAAACAAAATCCTCGGAGCATGAGGTCTCATCACGAGCCGGCCTGACCACTTTCACTACTTCCCAGTGAATGGAAATGTGTGCATCTGGTCACCATGCCAGCACATCGATCTCTATTGTGGACATCATAATACTCTTCCCCAACTATACGTAGAGGATCCTGGTCCCTAAGGGTTAGAGAGCAACTCTATCAGGGCTATGTATGCCTGCAGGCAGCAACAACTCTGCTTATGGTATTGAAGTTTTATTTCCTACATCAATAATTATTACAATACCCTCTTCTTACTTTCTTTTATTTTTCTATAGAGACATTATTTCCCTAGCTTACCTTACCTTGAACCTTGATGCATGAGTTAATTTTTTTTCTAAATCAATCACATCGTTTTCAAGTGGAATAACCGTAGTAAGGTATCATCTCTTATGCATGTTGTCCTATTTACTTATCGCATAACCTCACGACATCTTATCACTCATTAATAATTCTTGTTCCATGCCTCGTCTTCATTACTCCAATATCCTTTTACGATTGTTTCATTAAAATATGTTGTATGCCACCTTTACTGCCCAATCCATCACCCTTGTACTTCGCTTCCAGAACGTCATCTTTTCATCCATTCGGTCATAGGAGACATTTAATTTCGAGAGGGGCAAGGACCTCCAATACACTCATGCATGCGTTGTCATCATTTTAATTGATTTTGTAGGATAATATGACATCCCATAATCATAGAGCGTGTGCCATTATAACAGTCCTCGATTTAACGGTATTTATTTTTATAAAACATCACCTGACAGAGTTGTTACAACATCTTGTTGTTCCATCTCTTGGATCTTCTCATTACTGTGCTTTCTCCACTACACTAATCATTTGCAGGAGTAGGAAGAACTCAACCATTATGGGAGGTAAAACAGTGCGATGAGAACCTTTAATACTGGCTGTCTCCGATGGAGCTAGGGAAATTCTAGCTTGTGCAGTATGGACAACATATTTTACAAGATTTCAACCACCCAATGAGGAAATTGCCATTGAATTTCTACAACATCTACAGAATGGACAATCCTTGGTGAGAGGTAGACAAATTACCGTAACAGATGTTGCAACAGCAGAAGTGTCTGGGCTGCTGGAAGAAGGACCTGTATGGGCTGACAAGCGATTAAAGTTGCACGACACTATGGAGATTTTTAGAGATAAATGACAATAGCTAATCAAGAAAGGCAAAGGCATTCAACCATCTTCTCTCAGAGCGCCATGGGGAGAATTGGCATGAATTGTCTAGAACTATACTACTTTCGATGGGCTTTGAGATGTGGTAAGGCCGCAGCAACTCAAACTTTTAGCAATCTTAAAACAAAAATGCTCTGTTAATTTTCCTGCACTATTGAATTCATTACTAGATGACATTGTTGAGAGGCTAAGACGGTCTCAACAACTAGAGACAGTAGTTAGCCACCATTGTCTGATCAGGTTAATAGTTAGTGACAACCTTTCCCAACAACAGTCAACATGGGATGATCTCATATCGGCCCTCGAAAGAGGTGAAAACCTTATAGCACCTAACCCTGTTCCAAAAAGAAAGAGGACTACCCCATCAGGAAGCACACAACACAAACGTAGACGATCTGTGGGGTTGAATCTAGACCAGGGAATGTCTGAAAATCCTCAAGGAAACGCTAGTCAACCAACAGAATCATCTAGCCTGGTAAATATGCAAGAGTCGCAACTAGAGTCAGAAAGACAAAATAAGCCTGAGTCAGAACCTGAGTGAGGAGATAGATCAAACTCAGTGCAAGAAGGAGCAAGGAATTCTGATGATGAATGAGAAAACAATGGGGGCCCTCCTCCAACACCAAATATGAGTTCTCAAGATGATATTTTACAAGACTTAGAGGCAAGGATGTCCCAAGTCCTGGCCAATATGGATAACTATATGTAGCCTGAAGAACCACTTAATCCTAACTTAAGAGAAGTCCAATCTCCAGGGAATTCTGGTTATACCGGAATTCTGCCTTCCCCGAAAGATGTAAACCAAGAAGAGGAAGATACAGAGGCCATTCAAGGGTCAGAGAACCAATCTGGTGACATTCTCCCAGTGGAAAACAACGATGATCAACAATAAAAAGGTCTAGACGCAGAGGTCACAGGCCAAGAAGAGGAAGCAAACGCAGAGGTCACAGACTAAGAAGAGGAAGTAGACACAGAGGTTATTGAGGAGTCCGATAATAAATCTGGAGACAGAGTCTTATTGGAGCAAAGCCAGGGTGAACAACCAGGATCTGTAGAGATAGAAGCTATTAATAAGACTAGTAGCAGACCAGTTACTCCTCAGAAGAAGCACGAAACCAGAACAAAATTGAAGAAGCTAAGAAAAGAATGCCAAAAGCTTCGTAAGACAGTAAGAGGCTTTGACGAAAGATAAAGGAAATCACAATGGGAAAAACTCCAAACAATACCCTTGAGGTAGCCAATGTGGTCATACAAACAGAATTATGTGAAGGTAGGACTAAAGAAACTCAAATTGAGCTCATACCTACCCAAACACTCACCACTCAAGCGGGATTGCATGCAGATTTAGTAGATGTAGCTACTCAAACGGAGGTTTGGACCTCCCACAATAAATAAGTGCAGATAAAGGATATCCCCTCTTGTAGTAAAGCAACTCAGACAGAGGGTATCCCCTCTTGTAGCATAGGCACTCAGATAGACCCTATTTTACTAAATCTTCAGGAGGAATTGGCACAAGCCCAGCTCACTTTGGAATGATATGAACAAGAAACAGTTTCCTTGAAGAGATATCAAGAGATGCAGGAACAACTTAGGGAACTAAATATAATGGAGAGCGAGACCTTTGACAGGTATAGAAAGGCAGAAGAAAAGTTGGAGAAGGAAAATACAATCTAGACAAAGTTATGAGTCAGACAAACACCATCTGCTCACTATATTTAGATGTCCTAACATGTAGGTCTCCCGCCACCAATTATGCCTTGTTCTTATTAGAATGGTACTGTAGGTTTTAAACCCGTACAGAAATTACCTGCATACGAATTCTAAATCACATGAAAAATAAAAATGCGAGAGCATAACACATAAAACACATATACACAGAGATTTCCCACTGGATCTCAAAACCGAGACTACCAGCTTGATTTTTCATTATATTCCTTTCAATGTTACAATACATATTTATACATGCCGAAGCATCCAATACCATGGACCGAAAACCATCGCATCCAAAACTATGGATCGAAAAACCATAGGTAGGTTCGCCCAACCTAATATAGGGTCCAAAAAAAAAAATTTCGGGGCGCTGCCCCGAACCCCGTAGAGGGGGCCGACCCGAACACGGGGGGCTGCCACCCCCCCTGTGACCCCCCCGCTGCGCAATCGACGCGGCGAAGGGGGGCTCCACCCCCCCTCTAACCCCCCGGTTCACTACGTAGGTTAGTCGTGGAAAGAATATAACACAACCCAACAATCTCCCACTTGTTGTTTTCTTTCCACAGGGGGCCACAGGAGAGCTTAGTCATTTTTCCAGCCTGAAACACCCATTGTTTCTCTACACCAAGAGAACTTCTCAGAGCTCACAGATTTTGTCAATGCATCTGCAGTATTCTTCAAAGTGTCCACCTTTACCAGCACACCTTTTTGTCTTCTATCATATCCCTCACAAAGTGATACTGAACATCAATGTGCTTTGTCTTTGAATGATAAGCAGGGTTCTTTGCCAAGAAAATTGCACTTTGGCTGTCACAGTCTATCTTATAGCTCCCTGTACTAACCCCATACTTGAACACAATCTCTACAACCAAACTACTTCCTTGCTTGCATGAGTTGCTGCCATGTATTCTGCCTCTGTAGTTGATAGTGCCACTACAGATTGTTTCTTACTCATCCAACTGACTGCACCTCCAAATAGGTTAAACACATACCCACTTGTAGATCTTCTCTGATCCAGATCTCCAGCCCAGTCTGCATCAACAAAGCCACGAATATCCAACACTCTGTCCAATCCCGGTCTTCCTTGGTAGCACAAAACCATAATCACTAGTGCCACGGAAATACCTGAAAACCCGCTTCACTGTTGTCCAGTGCTCCTTCCCTGGTTTTGACATAAACCTGCTCAATACTCCCACTGCATGTGAAATGTCTGGTCTAGTACAAACCATGGCATACATCAAGCTACCGCTGCACTTGCATATGGAACACGGACATGTCCTCTTCCTCTTCTTGTGTCTTGGGACACTGTTCAGCAGATAACCTCACACCTACAGGAATAGGAACCTTCACCGGTTTACTATCCTGCATATTAAACATCTGCAATATTGTCTCAACATACTTCCTCTGGTTTAACCAGAGCTTCATCTTTGCCCGATCTCTTTTAATTTCCATGCCCAAAATATATTTTTCAGCACCGAGATCTTTCATGTCGAATTTGGAGGACAATTGGGTCTTCAAATCCTGGATAATTTCTTTGTCATTTCCAACCAGCAACA
>APFE031206758.1:311363-329131 GCA_000404065.3 Pinus taeda
GATGGAGGAACTCAACGCAATGGGGACCATTGCTTCCTAAGGGGGGAGGAATGATCCAGGTGGATATTGGTGGCCACCTGCCAAGTCCATCTGGACCCCCATCATTGTCTCTTTCAGCATTTTCGGTTTCCTTAATTGTAGCACAACTTACTATTTTTAGCAGTTTTTCGGGTCCTGAACTTCCGGAGCCGTTTTGAGGCCCTAAACGACGTTTTTTGGGAAATCTGGGGGCAACATGGGTCCATGGACCGATGTTGCCCTTCCCAAAATGGTAGTTCTCGGATAGATCTTTCTAACGAGCTATCATACGCGTCAAACGGAGATCGTATGCCAAAGTTACGACCCCGGGAAATTGATGTACCAATTTACCCAAAACGGGGCCCACAATTTGGCGTTTCATCTTCTAAGGGTCGGTTTGGGAATGTGAAGGGTTTTCCATTGTTTCTCAATAATAAATAGGCCTTCGAGCCTCATTGTAACACAAGTTCGGAACAGTTCAGAGACATGTAGCCGCACATCTCTTCTCAGAGATAAGCTACCATCGTCCTAGCTGGTTTATTTCAAATTCTGGTTGTAAGCATATTTTGGTATTTTCCATTAATGAAATGAAGCATTATTTCCGCTGCATCTTTATGTATATGGTTATCTCTGTATTTTATTGCGTTCCTATTTAAATCCGGATCAGCAAACAACATGGTGTAATGATCAAGAGGCTTCTTTCTAAGTTCTACTTACACAATTTCATATTAGAAAATAAGGTGGAAAATAACCCTAATCCTTTTGTTGGAGACCTTCAATTCCAGGCTTTTATCTCATTTGCAGTTAACCAACTCAAATGGTTTAAAGCTTATAATGCATTTCAAAGACAAGAACATGTATTGGATCTTTGGGTGAGGAGTGAACCTAAAAACCCTTTACAAATGTTTTCCAACCATAAAAAGTTGATGACAGAAGAGGTTGTGATTAAAACTTTAGGGCCCATACATAAGGAGATTGTGTAGAAATGAATAACATATTTCCTCTCCATTCAAGAAAGATCTCTGACTGCATCTAAGCTCAGATGAATGACCTCCACTATTAGTGTGAAAGAAAGTGAACCATTTAATTATAGGAATTTTAAATTTGTTGTGGCCCAGATGATAACCTACAACAATATTGTTTTGAGAGAAGGACCTTATTGGTTGGAATGTCGGTTTTAGAGTCCCCTTATTTGGTATCCTCTTGAAGGGCATCGGGCAGGTTGACTACCGGTTGCCTGAAGGAAAATAAAGGCCCGCCTTTGCACTCCTGGCTCAACATCATGGCTTTAGGCCAACTTTTAAGCCTTTTCTCCAACCTACTCTTTAACTACATTGCATAAGAACTATTTAATTTTCATGAGGACATGGAATAGGGTAAGCAGGGAGAGTATGCTGAGTTATGCTTGGGTATGTATTTACTTTTAATTACAATGCCTTTTTCCTCTTTTCTTATCTCTTTCATACCTTGATATGCTAACATATTGATGGATTATGATAAGAAATGAATGAACTACTCTTGATTAAGATTTAGCCACCACAACTAACTCTTAATCCTTTTTATGAAGAAAAACGACGAAAGGAACAACTGTTGTTCCCTAGATATGGAACAACATAAACTAACAAAGGAAGAATAAGGCGCGTCGGTTGCGGTCGGGCCTAAGGACAAATCAAGAGGATCAACACTGAACAAGAAGAATGTCAAAAGATAGAATTCAATTGTGAATCCCTTAGGATCTTTCGATCCTTAGGGATCACATTTATCTTTTACCCTTTTTTTTTCACTATAAAAATGAAAACTTTAGTAGAAAAGGGGGATCAATCGATCTCGGTTTATTTACAGACTGGTGCTTTTGAGGGAGACGAATGTATTGTAATGAGGATTGAGTTCAATGGTTAATAGATAATTTATGTTACTATTCATTCATATTCTATGAAGTAACTCAGTAGTATTCGCTAGTGGCTAATGGCCCGACCTCTGCTGGATCAAATTGCTACCCTTTGTGTTATGTTTTCTAATTTATGCAAGTTTGGGTAGTTTGATGTTTTTCGTTGTCTGTGAGTTTATCTTATTTGTTATTTGCTGATTTCCTATATTGAAGTTAGTTTACCTTCCTTATGTGATTTGTAACTTTGTCATTTGATTCCATTTATGCTTCCTGTAGATTAAATTGATTCTTCGTTAACGCAATGAATCTTGTTGAGTGTGGTTATTATAAAATCAGCTGAAAGGTATTGGTTAATATTATTCCCTAACTCTTGGTTGACAGCATTTCCATTTGAATTGCATAATTGAGACTGAGTGTGATTTATATAGAATGAGCTAGAAGAGATTTGTTAATCCTACTACACTCTCGGCTGATGTTATTGTCAGTTTAATTGCTTGTTTGAGATTTGATTACGATTTTCATTGAAGATTAAGTCTTGATGCTTAGATGTAGTATTTCCTTTAACAGTTGCTAGTTGAGTTTTATAAATTCATCCGTTTACTCTTGTATCAAAGGTTTATAGTTCATTTTAAAAAGCATTACTCTTTGGATTTATAGCTTGCACATATTGTGTACACTCTTGGAATAAAAGGACTTGCCCGGGTTGATAATTAATGCAAGGAAATTAGGTGTTTTAAAAGACACCTATTAGCAACCAATAGTTGGGCACAATATCCCCCAAGGCATGTTTTGGGGCTTAAAGCCCAAGTTTTGACTAAGTCCATTGTAAAGACTCCGCGATTTCTGGGTGCGGAGCATGAATTTGTAGTTGAGTCATAGGGTTGTCCGCCCTTAGTTTTGTAGATAATGTCGGCTTAAGAAGTTCTAGGCATGGTCCGCTAACCATTGGATTATATAAATAGAGTGAGGCTCTAAGATGAAAAGAGAAGAAGAATTAGATGAAGCAGCGAAGGATGAATTGAGTCTAAGTTGAAGTGTAGAGTCAAGTCTTTGGGTCATAGAGTAGGAGAAGGCTTTGTAGTTGAGTGTGCAAAAGCCTAGTGGTCTACAGCTGAGTGCACGGACCCCTGTAGCTAAGTGCACATGGTAGGCTGAGTCTATAACCATTGAAGAAATAATAAAGAGAAGTTCATATCATTCTCTATATCATTTTCTGTTTCATGCATTGAAGTATATTGGGTACGAATTTCAAGTTTACTTTATTTAATGCACGAACTTATATGAATATGTTGAATAAGTAAACCTATGATAAATATCTATGTGTGCAAAGTTAAATAATTGGTGTAAGTACATAAGTAAGATCACAAGTCTGACTTAGGGAAATATGTAGAGCACTGCTCCAGCAACGCAAAAGCCCCACAACGCCTGGTTAGGGTTGCACGAAGGTGATTGTAACCAATTGTGAAGGCCTCACAGGTCAGGATAGTGCATGAAGTGACTTGTACAAAGCTAATCAAAGTTGGACTAAGTCGACCCCTCAAAATACTCAAGGGTGCGAAAACCTAGTTCTAGCACCCCCCCATACTACTTCCAGTGAGACCTTAGTCCGCACTCTGCAGACTATTGTTGAAAGGGCCAGTAGTACAAGGATTTGTTTGGCTAATTAACTTTGAACCTGGGTTAGGCCCCAACAAGCCAACAAATGGTTTTTTTGTTGGGACTAGAATGTGCATAGAGATGTCTGATGTCGCATCACTGGATTCCAACTAAGAAGGAAATCAAAGGCTAGATTGACAGGAGAATTCATGAGTTCCCGGCATATGAGAACAAGAATCCGCGATTGAAAAAAGAATAGTGGTTAGACTGATAACTGTACACAGAGATCCATGTAATTTTCTTTGCATCTTTCCCTACTTAGTTGTATGAGTGGATCGCGAAGCTAGCATATAACCAAGGAAGGTGCAGGCTCGACAATCCTATTGTGTGGACCACTAGTATGCATTGTTGATCACTAGCTCAATCAAATTATAGGATGATTTATTACTAAATTTGTGATAGACAATTTGGTAAGCCACAACGAAGCTGAGCAACGCTTCCTCAAGGGACTATGAGGTAAGTACGTTAAATATCTGAACACTTGGATTAAGATTCTATTGTGTGAAATGTGGATTATGTGAATAGGTTGATGTTCAGGGCAACGCAAATTCAGAGAATTTATAGGAATGAAGGTAGTGTAGAACTAGAAACTAGCCCCTTGATTTCACCTCCACAAGGGGACGAAGAGCTCGTGAGGGTCTCTCTGCAAATTGCGATCCAATTGATAAGACAGAGGATTCCGCGCATACCACCCCCACCCACACCTCCGCCCGTTTCACCTCCATCACCTCCATCTTCACCCATACCACCTCTGCCACCCTCGCATTTTAATATGGATAGCACGATCAAGTTGCATGTGTTCAAAGGAGTGGGAAATCCAGATCCAGACCAATTTTGGTTCATAGTAAAAGATGTCTGGGAAGCACAAGGAGTAACAGACGATAATATAAAAAAGGAAACATTGGTCATCACTCTGTAGGATCAAGCGCTGACCTAATACATTAAGCACTCAAATGACCACTCGAATGCAGGAATCACGACAATCCAAGATGCGTTAACTAGGGATTTTAGTAAGATGAAGTCAAAATTGCAGTCGATCATTGGATTAAAGGAGATCATGATGATACCAAGTGAGACTCCTTAGGAATTGGATCAGAGACTGAAGTGGACAATTTGCAACACTAACATGACTTTGACGGATGGGCAACATTGCGAATGGTTTGTAGCAGTGTTATCGCCGCATTTGAGGAATGCACTGACACAACAAAGATTGACAACGCAGGCTAAAGCTTTAGAGACCGCAATGAGACTACACGAGACCCCAATGCAATATCCTAATTTAAGTGTTCAACAAATCTATGTGCAGTTGAAAAACTTGTGCCTAGAAATGCAGAGCTTGAAACAGGATAGGATGGTTAGACCAGAAGTACGCGAAGAGGTGTGGTGCGTGAAATGTGAGGAACAGGTTCATGACAAGGACCACTGCCTGGTGTTCACAAAATACCTCACGAGAGGAGGGACAATGCAAGTAAGACCAGAAGCGCCAGCAGGACCAAGCACGACACCTGCTCTGTGGTGCACAATTTGTAAAATAGGAGGAAAGCATGCTACAGACAATTGTCATCTATTACAGAAGTACACGCAGAATTCACAACAGTTGTTCTATAATTTATGTAGATCAGTGGGCCATGATGAGTGCACATGTTGAAGTTATGAGGTAATGATGGATAGGACTCCTACCTATAGGGTTCAGGCCAAAACTCGGGCCCTAGACCAAGGTGCAGGAATGGTGTGCACTAGATTCCAGGGGCACGGACAAAGCTGAGGTGGAGGAGGACCTGGATGAGGTCGTAGACAGCTGATATGCTACAATTGCAGAGGGTTAGGGCACTATGCCCATGCTTGTATGAATTCGACGTGATCGTCATGCTTGTATTGTACATTGTTTGATCATGAGAGGGAGGATTGTCCCACATTGATAAATGGGTTGCGAGATAAAGGAGCGCTACAGCCTCCCTCGACTCAGAACCTGCAAATGAAGAAATCTGAGCCATGCAAAGAAGAACCTAATGTGAATTTTGTGCTCCGAAGTGGAATTACAATAGAAGACAATAAAGGCAAACAAGCAGTACAGGATACTTGGGTTCGCAAAGCTTTGGCGATGGAAGAGGAGTTTGATTTGGAGCACGCTCGAGAAAATTTTATGGACGATAAGAAGATCTTCGTTGATGCCTCCTTTTTAGGAAGAAAAGACAGAATGGAGCTAGAAATGGACCCATCAATTCTCACGTTGTTCCTAGAAACATGCATGAAACTGCTACGCGACGGTAAGGCTGTAAAAGGATTTCAGGAGCTCATTAACAGGTGTGCTGGGACCGCACAAGGAGAATCACGCATGGTCAAGAAGATTGGGAAACATAAGACAAGGAATGGAAGAGAAATAAGGCTAACTGTGCATATTGGAGAATACGAAATGGACCAAGTAATTCTAGACCTAGGATCGAACACAAATGTTTTGCTGAAGAAGACATGGGAATGCATGGGGAGACCAACGCTGTAGTGGTCTCCTATTCGCCTGCACATGGTGAACCAACAAAATATTATACCCCTAGGGAAATTGCAGGGAATTACAGTAGAAACTGAAGGAGTTAGTGCGTTAGCCGATTTTTAGGTAATAGAGATTGTTTATGACAACAATCTCTACCCCGCGCTCTTAGGAATTGATTGGGCCACTGACATGAATGGGGTGATCAACTTGAGCAAGCGTAAGATGATTTTTGAAAAGAATTCTCTACGCATAGTGGTACCTTTGGACCCCGTTGAAGGATCTCACTACATTGAGCCAGTATGTGACTATGAAAGTGATGATGACTTAGACTGCATCTACAAAATAACTGCGCGAGAACAAGATTGGGTAAATCCCACTGCAGATGGACAAATTTCATGGGAGTGTGACAACTCCTGTACTTCAGATTTGGATGGGGAGATAGAGCGCTAGTAGAATAGGTTACACGAGGTCACCACACTGAACTGTAATATGATGACATGATCAATGTAGTGCATTTCAATAGAAATAAGCGATCTACCTACTTATGACGGATTAGGTGAGGTAGATGTTTTCTTAGAAAAATTTGAAAGGGAGGTACCAGAGCGGTAACGTCTTGAAACTTTGAATTGGTTATTGCATGCTACACCCGCGAGATGGTGGGGCATGCACAGAGAAAGATTTGAGGACTGGTGCACTTGTAGGAGGGTGATGCACACACAGTTTGGGAAGCCTATAGTATAATTGACCAATGAATACCATGGACAGGATGGTCCGCGCGTGCATCTATCCATATGGGTACAAGCATATGCCAAACGACCTGCGTGGATACACATGAACTTCACATTAAGAGATATAGTTAATAAGCATGTGTTGGGGTGGAAAGGTGTAAAAAACCCATCAAGTTGGAACAACAAAGTGAACGGAAGATGATCATGCAAAAGGTTATCCATGCAGAAGCATTTAGCGAAGTGTACGAAACATTGAACGAGGTATGTAATGTACAACGAAGAGATTGGGACCTGCATGTACCAATAGTCCTGTGGGCTTATAGGATGACATGCAGGAGACTGACAGAAGAAACACCTTCTGGGTTGGCTCATGGAGTAAGAATTGTACTCCGAGTGGAGTACCACAAACCTGGTCCGTGCGTAGCAGTGTTGTGGAATATGAAGGGTCGCGACACCCTGAAAGAAGGGATCATGCAATTAGGAGATATTACAGAGGAATGTGTGGGCCTTGAAGAAGAAATCCAATGTTGTGATCTTAGGCTCCAAGAACTGATTAAAAAGAGGGTGCGATAAAGGGAGAAAAGCACTCGGATAGAAGTGAAAGTTGCGAAGCTTGAGGAAGAAATAAAGGAAGATTTTCTCAATAAGAAAACCAAGGTGATAAAATAGGGTGCACACAATCACGTTGATAAATTTGGGGACTATTGCCGAAAGCTAATTAGCATGATGCCTTGGATCGGACCGCATATTACTAAACATATCAACCATGATAGTGCACTACAGATGATAAAATGCACGACATAGCCAGTAACCATAAAAGGTGGAGATATTCCAGGAAAATGGCTAGAGGACTGGTTTGAACCATCTAAAGGTGGTGCAGTGACCTGGCTAGCTGTGGGAAGAATAGTCTTAGCGCTCAAGGCATTTGAAAGGAGGTGCGGGACTATAAACTACTCTGC
The DNA here is from genome assembly GCA_000404065.3 of Pinus taeda. Classification (NCBI taxonomy): domain Eukaryota; kingdom Viridiplantae; phylum Streptophyta; class Pinopsida; order Pinales; family Pinaceae; genus Pinus; species Pinus taeda. Next base: position 319,101 of record APFE031206758.1, read on the forward strand.
CTGGGAGTTATGCGATGTTGGAGCTACACACAGAAGTAAAGTGTCACAAGGTCCATGACCATGCAAGGGGGGTTGTGCCGCCGCGCGAGTTGGTCTGAAAGTGATCATTGGAGTCACTATTCATGATGTGATGCTCAACTTGAGACCAAAGGAGCGGGTGAAAAGAATTTAAGACATGCTTTATGGGCAATATATGAGAAAACCTATCACCAAGGGAGATTAATGAATCAGACTTGGGGGGAATGGTTGAATTCAAATTCAAAAGGCACTATAAATTACAAAGTGCCATCCCAGTAGATGCACTAGCAGAGCTGTGCATCTAGAGATTAACAGTAGGGGTGCACGAGGTAGAAGAAGAAATGAATAAGGTTCAGTTGGAGCGGAACATTTAGATCGCAGAGCTATGGTTGAAGGTGCAACCATCCACCCTTCCAGAGGTAAGAGAATAGAGCACTAGCACTATTACATTAGGGATGGAAGAGATCAGCAATGCAATAAAGGACTACACCAGAATTTTGGAAGAGTCCTTCGAGGTCCTCACTAATTTGCAGGAGGATCCTAACATCCAGCGCTTAGAGACAGAGGCGCGTGAGCTCTAGCAGTAGTATGACAACATCAAAGGGACCGCACAGATGGTGGCCCTTACTCAGAGACTCATGCAAATGCAACAGGCCGAAGCGTTGAAAGAATAAGTGGATGCCACACGAAATAGAGAAGCAGTCTTGAAGGCATGTGTTTAACCTTGGATCGATGAGGCCTTCGTCATTACAACAACAAGTGAGGGCAAGCTCAAGCAAATGCAAGGGATGTAGGCAGAGATCCAGGGAAGAAGTTCTGACACCACAGTCTAGGAACAATGTATACAGGAGATTCAACAAGCAGCCGCTTAGTGTACTGTCGACCTTGCAGTAGTCCGAGCAGAACTGGGAGGTCTCCACGTGAAGATCTCTACACCGACTCAGTGAGTCGAGGGCAAGTCACGATGTTTCTTTTCGGGGCCTGTTGGGTGCGGGATACCCCAAGGCATGCTTTGGGGCTTAAAGCCCATGTTTTGACTAAGTCCATTGTAAATACTCAATGATTTGTGGGTGCAGACCATGAAGTTGTAATTTAGTCATAGGGTTGGTTGCCCTTAGTTTTGTTAGATAATGTTAACTTAATAAGTTTTGCCCATGGTTTGCAAACCTTGGGATTTTATAAATAGAGCGAGGCTCTAAGATGAAAACAAAAAAAGAATTAGATGAAGTGTCGAAGGATGAATTGAGTCTAAGTTGAAGTAGAGTCAAGTCTTTGGGTCATAGAGTTTGAGAAGGCTATGTAGCTGAGTGCACAGAGCCCTAGTGGTCCACAGCTGAGTGCGCGGACCCCTGCAGCTGAGTGCATAGGGAAGGTTGAGTCTGTAACCATTGAAGAAACAATAAAGAGCAGTTCTTATCATTCTGTGTATCTTTTTCTTTTTCATGCATTGAAGTATATTGGGTACGAATTGCAAGTTTACTTTTTATTTACTGCGCAAACTTATATGAATACGTTGAATAAGTAAACCTATGATAAATATTTGTGTATGCAAAGTTAACTAACTAGTGTAAGAAGATAAGTAAGATCACAATTGTGACCTAGGAAAATAGTGGAGAGCACTGCTCCAGCAGTGTAGAAGCCCCACAACCCCTGGTTAGTGTTGCGTGAAGGTGATTGCAACTGGGTGTGAGGGCCTCATAGGTTAGGATAGTGCGCGAAGTGACCTGCACGAAGCTAATAAAATTTGGACTAAGTTGACCCCTCATACATCTCAAGGGTGCGGAAACCTAATTCCAACACCCCCCCATACTACTTCGGGTGAGACCTTAGTTCGCGCTATGTGGACTATTTCCGAAAGGCCAGTAGTACAAGGATTTCTTTGGCTAATTAAATCCGAACCTGGGTTAGGCCCCAACAAGCCAACAGGGCTAAAGAGCATATAGCTCGACTCATATAGTTGAAAGACAAAAAGTAATTTGAGCCAAGACCTAAGAAGAGACTCATAGACACTCACAGGCATAATATTTACAGGCCTTGATGCACTCAATGAGGGCCGAGAGATATTTTGAAACCTATTAGAACACATGAATGTATTTTTGTCCTCCCTCACACCTTGTCAATTCAAGAACAAACCCAGGAAGAGGGAAAATGATAGATCGGGAGAAAATGGGAGCCTAAATGGCAAGAAAGGGAAATTGTAGTTAGCCAAGTCCTAAGTAACCAGAAGGATGGAGTGAGAAGTAGAAAGAGAAGAGAAATTGGGATAATGAGAATAGGAAGAAAAAGATCACAACGAGAGGAGAGTAAGGGAGAAGGAATTGAGAGTGAATAAGATGAGGAGAGGGCAATAAAAGGCAAGGAAGTCATTAGGTAACTACTGGAAGGGTGTTGTTGCATGGAGGGTGTCACACTTGGACATCGTGGGGTTTGCACCACAAAAATAACAAATTGAATTATGATGTCAAAGGTAAGCCTTCATCATGTTGTTGAACTGTACATTTGACATTTATGGAATCAAACTACCAGTTCTCTACATCTAATTAACAATCAAGTTCTCAGGTCTAGCATAATGGGAAAATCACTACCATGAACCTCTTTAGAGAAATACAATTTCCCAAAGATCTTATAGTCATATATTTGTTGGTTAGTTTTACAATCCAAGATTTAGTAACCTTACTGTCATGCTTGTGGATTAGCCACCTTCCAACTAATGCAATAAAAACACCTAGTAATATTTTCACACTAAACACTATACAATAAACTTAACCCTAATATCTTAGTGCAGAACAAGTAACTAGCTAGACTCTGGAAGGGTTTTTGGATTGACAGTTAGTGAGACTCATTGTAGTTAGGCGTTCCAATGTGTGCTAAGTGTTAGCGAGTGCTATGGAAACACAAGGGAGAACTACGTCAAAATGCATGGAAATGAATGAATAAGAGTGTGTCACAGGGAGTATCAATGACTTTCAGGTGTGGTAAGAGGGGAGTGACATGGTATGCTAAGCAGTGCTAAGTTATTCTAGCATGCCAGAGTGACATGAAACCAATATGTGCTAGGTGCCAAGGTGTGCCAAATAATGCTAGGAAGTGTTAGGGAGTGTTAGTGTCAGTCTTTGTAGCCTTCCTCTAGTGATCAAACTTGCTCTTACAAAGTGATTTTAAGCTGTCAAGGTCAAATTTTGTCATTTCAGTGAGTTTTCAAGCAAAATTTGGTCACTAGGTATTAGGTCTAGGGTTTGTGTTCACTCTTTTCAAAGTTGTCCAAATTTCGGTCCATGTCACCATTCAGCTGATTGTACCATCATTCAAATGGTTTTCATCATCATGTCAGGTTCCAATGGGTCGTTTTACACCTTGTTCATGCTTCAGTTGTGCCTAGGTAAGGTTCATTTCCCTCTCCTAGGGTTTTGGAGGTAATTTCTCTTGGATGGTCAAATCATCAGTAAAAATTGTATCCTGATGTTCATATACCTTCCCCTATCCATAATGTACCTTATTAAACACTTCCCATCACTAAAATCCCCCAAATTCCTCATTTTCGCACAAACCCTAGTTTCTTGCTACAACTTGGCAATTTTCTAGGCTAGGTCTGTGTTTTTCCCTTTTGGACCCCTTCCCCACACTCAATCTCTGAAATTCCACTTTCCCTTGCTTCCTAACATCCCTGCCCACGTCCCAAAATTTTATCAATAACTTAGAAGCCACTTATCCCCTTCATTTCGATTCATTTCGACAAATCCCTTGTTCCACACATCGGGATAGGTTTCACTCAAATGATGTTTCTGAGCAATAAAAGATACATTTGGGAAAAATAAGAGACGGTTTTGTCCAAAATAGGCCAAGGAAGACCAACCTCCTTCACGTTTTACACAGGTGTCATGGTTTTAGAGAAATGTCCCTAATACCGTTGCCTCAGGAGAATTGAACGCACCTCTGAAGGGACCTTGGGAAAATTAAGATTTCTCATAACTTGGTTGGCCAAATTACTTTCTTGATGAGTCAAATTATAGCTAGAGACCAAGATATTTCCAATGAGCTATCATGATCTCAATTTGGAGTTGAGGAACACCTTCCAAAGTTGACTGCAACAACACTCTGCCTTGAGGCAGCCTCATTTGGAACATTTTGACCAGTCTTGGGATATTTTCTTTTGACAGGGAAAATGAACTCCAAATTGAAAAATTTTAGTCGGGCTGGAAATCAGACTAAAATATATTTCCAATGAGCTATCTTGCACTGAATTTGGACAACACTAGGAAGGTCTCCAAAAGGCTCCTGTAAAAAGGTGTTACGCATAGAGATGGCGTGGCACATTGGGCTGCCCTCCACAGTGCAAAAAATACACTGGCACGACACATTGGGATAAAAAGCCTGATTTATCTAAAAAAACTCTCTCAAATTGCTAAAATCACTCAAATCTTCTAGTGTGCAAGTAATTTAAGCCCTCTTCCTTGCTAGTGAAGGAGTTTTTCATACAATTTATGGTGGTTGTGTAAAAGAAAATTCAAACCCTAATACCTTGCAATTTGTGCTCACAAACAAGTGCTTAGGGTTTGTAGTTTGTGTTTTTGTTGCAAAATTTCATTCCCTCACTACCACACTCTTTGTTTCCCACATTCATTTTCTAGTTTCATCCCCATATCCCTAAATTCACTAACCCCATATTCCTAACTCCCACTATCCCAAACCCTAGCTACACATCGCTAAACCCTAACAATTATCCTAAAATCTAAAAAACTATCCCTAAAACCCTTCTATTCCCCAAATTCTAGTCAGAAAACATTTCTAAGACCCCTCTTACCTCCTCTCTACACAATCCCTCATACATTCTTAGCCTTGGTGGCAGAAAACTGAAATCACCATAAATCTCATCAAGAAACTTCACACTTTAGCATGATCGGGAGTCTTGGCTGGAGAGAGTCAACATACACTTGGAGAGACTGCTGGACAAGGCCGATAGAGACAAGGCATCGCTAAGACACATGGATTTCCACTACATGGTGCGGAATAAGGTTTGCAAGGCCCGAATAAGAAATTTAAGGGCAAAACTAAGGAAGGCATCAAAACGGCAAATGAGGCAAAAAGAGCATGATCGACTCTAGATATTGGCCAAGGCATCCTTGGCCCATCATAGCTCTTGATAGAGAAGGTCCAGCCCAAATTTCAAGAATTTTGGAGCAATTTTTGCATTTTGAAAATTTTTGCACTAAAAGACAGGGTTTTTCTCCCTATGCGTCGCGCCACGTGGTGCTCGCTTTTGCTAGGGAGCTCCAAATTACAAAACGTTTGCATTTCTGGATTTTTCATGAAAAATTATGCTTTCTTGTCCATGGCCAAGAAATTTGGGCAGGTTTTGAGTCCTCAAGAGGTGAAAAACACTCAAAAAATGACCTCACTGCCCCTATTTTGACACACAAGAAACATTCTTCGGAGAATGGACTTTTGGAGGGGCAAATGGAGGCCAAATTGAAAAATGCCACATGGGTTGGAAAGTAGATAGACAGTGATTTCCAACGATCTATCATGAGTGCAATTTGTACTTCGGGAAGGGCCTCAAATTCAGCTCCAAAGTGGCACGACATAGAGAATCAGGCGCGACGCATAGAGGAAAATTTGCCTGTTTGACTCATTTTTGCTCTGTTTTTTGCCCAGTTTTGCCTAGTTTGACTTTTTCACTCTCCTAATGGCAGATTTATGATGTAATTTGATGAACATTGAGGAATCATGATGTAAATATGCTATATTTTTACTTGTATAGGTAGATTCATCAGTTTATAGGTTGTTTGAAACTGAATGAATCAGTTTCCTTGTTTCTAGAGGCAAGTTGTTATGATGCCTAGATTCCAATTCTCAGTTTAGGATCAATTGGATCAGCTCCTAAACATGTGAGCTCAACCCCTAGAGGCAAGGAGGAGCTATGTTTGTCTATATTATGTTGTTTTTCAGTCATTAGCATGGTTGGACACTTGTGATTGCTTGGAACTTCATTGTACATCCATTTTCTGCATTTTTGGCAAAGGAAAGATCAGGGTTTTGTAGCACTTGTTGGGATCCATGTGGCTGTGTGTTTTTATGGTGTTTTTCTCTATGTAATTGTAAGTTCACTGATGTTTACGTGTATCATTTTTCCTTCTCTTTTCTTCTGAAATTAAAAAAATGAGTGATTAAGGTAGAATCCACTAGAATGCTATGCTCTACCTTGAAATTTTGTTCAATTTTACATGTTTTCATCTGTTTGAGGAGGAATCTTGAGACTCTCTTGCCCTCCTTGGCTCCTCACCGGTCTGATCCATCAATTCATTCAAATCTAAAGCATCAAAACGATTGCCTTCCTTACCCCAATCAGAACTCTCCAAAAACTAGGCCTCATCCCCAGACCCAAATTTGCCTTTCCCTTCTTCCAACACAAAACCACAAAAAATCAAATCAAATCCTTGCACTTAATACCTAGCCTAAGATTAGTTGCTAAATCAGTCATCTCAAGCCCCATATGATTACCTTTTGCTGAGATTGACCCGGAGAGAGCCTTCTCCTGTCCTCGTAGGGCTAGCTACGAGGTTAAGCGTGGTTTGATGTGGACCTAGAAGCTTACCTTTTCAGCCTGAGGTAAATCTAGGCTCTAATAGGGAGAATTAGGGGAACACAAGGGAGAACTAGGTGAAAATAATGCATGCAAATGAATGATTAAGAGTTTGTGGCAGGAAGTGTTAGTGATTTTAGGGTGTGCTAAGGAGGGAGTGACAAGGTATGCTAGGTAGTGCTAAGGCATTCTAGAGGTGAGGGGAACATTCGAAGATGTGTTAGGTGCTAATATGTGCCAATGCATGCCAGGGGGAGTTATGGACTATCAGGGAAAAAAAGTGAGCACTAGTTTCAAATGCATGGAAATGAATGAATAAGCGTGTGTGACATGGATTGTCAGTGAATTCTATGTGTGCTAAGGAGGGAGTGAAAAGGTATGCTAGGTAGTTCCAAGGAATATTAGAGTGCCAGGGCAACATGCCAAGATGTGTCAAGTCTTAGGGTGTGCCAATATGTGTCAGGGAGTGCCACGAGGACAAAAGGGAGAACTAGTTCAAATTGCATGGAAATGAATGGATAAGAGTGCGTGATAGGGAGTCTCAGCAAGTTCCAATTGTGTTAAGGAGGGAGTGTTAGCAAGTTCGAATTGTGTTAAGGAGGGCGTGACAAGGGTATGTGCTAGGTAGTGCCAAAGCATGCTAGAGTGTGAGGGCATGTTAGGGAGTGGTAGGGTCTGTTAGGGAGCAGAAAATCATGCCAAGAAATGTAGGGGATGATAATGTGTTCCATGTAGTGCCGATGTATTGTTATATGTGTCAGATGTTATGGAATGTGAAGATGTAAACTATGTTTCTTAATTGTTTTATGGGCACGGTTGGATGTGAGCCTTGAATTGGTAACTTTTTAATGAGTTAAGATTGGACATGATAAGCCTAATGTTATGAAACTTGCTCACAAAAAGATAGAAAAGTAAGATCAACGCCTTAGAATTCAGCCTCTTTGAGGGGGGAACCTCCTTTACATTACACAAATGAATGATTCTTTGATGACTCAATTGACAAAACCTCCTTTCTATATATAGGAGTCTAAGGAGTCACAATATAACCCAGCCGACCTAACAATAATAATATAAAGGCACAAAAATAAAACTAGAGGGATTATATGGGGCATAGTAATAACAATATGGGGATAATAGGGGCACAACAATATTAATAAGGGATACAACTACAATAGTAATAGGGTAATCACTAGTATTATAGGGAGCTAACATGCCCCTCTCCTTCAAAAAAAGTGTTGTCCTCAACAGTTGAGTAGTTCTGGATGCTTCTATCTAAAATTCTCATCCTCCCATGTGGAATCTTCAGTAGATAAGTTCTTGCACTTGATGAGATACTCCAAAATTGATTGATTTCATAGCTGTCAAGTTCTTGTTTCTGTGACTGCTTCTGGTTCCAATATAATTTTTCCTTCCTCATCAAGTTCAAGCAATATTGTTTGAACTGGGAGCTTGTCGCCTATAACCTTGTTGAAACATGAAACATGGAAAACTGGGTGCACTCGAGAAGCTGCAGGAAGCTCCAATTTGTATGCCATCGTACCAATCTTTTGCAACACCTTGTACAGATCATAATACTTTGATGATAATTTATTATCCTTCTTAGCTTGCTTGAGGGACATTTGTCTATATGGTTGTAGTCGTAGGAATACCCAATCACCTACATCAAAACTTCTTTCGCTGCAATGTTGATCTACCTGTTGTTTCATTCTATTATTTGCCAACATGAGGTTATCCTTTAAGAGTTGGAGGACTTGCTGTTGATGCTCGATGTGATGTTCCACTACTTGAACCTTTGAATTTTCTCTTAAATATGATGTGATCGATGGTGGCTGATATCCATAAAGTGCCATAAATGGGGTCATTTTTGTTGTTGTATGGAAGGAAGTGTTATACCGCCATTCAGCCAGAGGCAACCATTTGACCCATTGTGTCTATTAATCAGATACAAAGCAACGAAGTTATCCTTCCAAACATTTGTTTACTATCTCAGTTTTCCCATCAGATTGAGGATGATAAGATGAGCTATGAGCTAACTAAGTACTAAGATAAGAAAATATTTTTGTCCAAAAATTTCCAGTGAAAATGGGATCTCTGTCACTTAAAATAATCTTTGGGTTTCCATGTAGCTTTTGAATTATTTCCATAAATGCAACAGAAACTGTACTGGCTTTAAATGGATGTGATAATGCACAAAACTGTGCATACTTGGTAAGTCTGTCAACTACCACCATCATGACACTCTTTCCCTCAGACTTGGGTAAACCTGTGATAAACTCCATTGAAACCTCCTCCCAACGTTGGCTTGGAATGGATAAAGGTTGTAATAGACCCAGTGTCTTAATTGTTTCAACTTTATTTTGCTGGAAAACCAAACATTCCGCCACAAACTTTTGAATATCTGATTTAAGGCCATCCCAAAAAAATTCCTTCTTAACCCTGTGGTAAGTTTTTAAAAATCCTGAGTGCCCTCCTAAGGGAGAAGTGTGCAATTCCATAAGAATCTTTTGTTTTAGTTGGGAATTCTTACAGAGGTATAAGCGATCTTTGTACCATAATGAATCATTTTTCCAGCTAAATGTATTAGATGTACTAGAATCTTTTTGTAACTTTCGAATAAGTTCCCACACTTCTTCGTCATTCTTCCATTCCTCCCTTGCTTCGTTTATCCAATCTAGTTGGATAATAGAAATGGCGCACAACAATGCTTCCACATCCTCATCCTTTCTTGAGAGTGCATCTGCCCCCACATTTTGCTTCCCTTTTCTGTAGATGATTTCAAAGTCATAACCCAACATCTTTGTGACCCAATTTTGTTGCTCTTAAGAGGATAATCTTTGTTCTAAAAAGTATTTAAGGCTATCATGATCCGTTTTTACCTTGAGTGTCTTCCCATTACATAGGGTCACCATTTCTTAAGTGCATGGAGTATTGCCAACATTTCCTTCTCATAAATAGCTTTGTGTAAAAACTTTCCCTTGATTGGACGACTTTCAAAAGAAATGGGTCTTCATCTTGCATTAAAACAACACCAATTCCATTACCTGAAGCATCACATTCAACAATAAAGGTTTTTGTGAAGTCCGGTGTAGCTAAGACCGGTGCTTGGCACATTGCCTCTTTAAGATGTTCAAAGGCCTTTGTTGCTTCTGGAGTCCATGAAAATGCATCTTTCTTCAATAATGTGATTAGAGGCGCTGCTATTCTCCCATAATTCTTAACAAACTTGCGATAATACCTTGTCAACTTGAGAAATCCTCGCAGATGCTTTATGCATGTGGGGATTTTCCATTCCTTAATAGCTTTAATTTTGCTAGGGTCTACCTTAACACCTTCATGAGATACAATATGACCCAGATATTCCACCTCTTGTACTCCAAATAAACATTTGGAGATTTTTGCATATAATTATTTCTCCTCTAATAGTTTGAGCACC